>JXCR01128100.1:7086-30280 GCA_002079205.1 Phalaenopsis hybrid cultivar | reverse complement strand
TATATATATATATATATATATATATATATATATATATGTATATTTCATAGTTTAAATGAAAGAGCACTACACCTCACGCCACGTATTTATCCCGTAAGATAAACACAATACTAGAGTGGCAGACTCAATCAAATAAACTAAGAAACATATGACATCCATTTGGTCTGTAAAACTATTTTATATTTGTAAGCTGAGAAGTTCCTTTATTTAATATGAAAAATTAAATAGGGTTTATATTAAGCTAGGTTCAGAAAATCTTCCTATAAGGGCAAGCCCCTATAGTTAATTACATCTTAGATAACTGAAGTCACCTAAGAAAACTATTGATAAAAATTAGGGAATATTATCTTCGAAGAGGTCAAAGGAAGAAGATGTTTTCAAAGAGATTGGACAAATAGGTGTGAAAGGGGAATGACTCTAATTTGGAACATATTATAGAATCTAAAGGAAAAGAGACTAGGGAATGTTATAGATCTGAAGGAGAACCTCGGTGACTTCCCAAGTTACACTATGGTTTGGCTTTAGATTAAAGGAGAACTATTTAGATGTTTCATCCTTTCAATTCTATTTATTTAGGGCTTACATTTTTGTGAAACGATCACACAAATAGCCTGGTAGATATGAAGATTTAGGTCGTGGCGAACGACAGCCTAAGAATCCTAAAATGAGTTACCCTTCAAAATATCGAGAAGATTCTAAAGTGTTCGGGACAATGACCCTGAAACACTTTGACGATCTCTTAAATAATTTTAATTCCTTTAAAACTTCATCATATTGTCTCATTAATCATCCAAGGTTAGAGTGTGACTACCTCGTCACCCAGTGAAGCTTGACAATTCAATTATCCCAAGGATAAGATACTTAATCAATTTGATACTTTACTTTAAAGATTATACGGATGTATGCCCCTAAGGCAAGCTCAAGAAATTAAAGATTTGGTGCCCATCACACATTGTCTTAGAGTGCTTAAAATATGTTAATCCCCAATCATATTATCTTCTAAATCAAGTCAATTGAGTTTAAACATTGAGCCTAGGTCACTACAAAGCCCTTAACAATCATAAAATGGCAAAAAGGTGGTGGTTAACATTTTTGTTTAATTGACCAATATTCTTAATGAAAGATCACATCATCATCAGTTTTAGGCTTAAGATAAGTGATTTATCATCTTCGTACATAAGCCCATCACTTAAGAATCATTCGATCTTAATAGACTTTCATGTCATGATGATTATGGAAATTATGATTTTGTTGATAATGTGAAAAAGATGGTAAGTGAGTTTCTACATTTAACCCATTGCTTTTCAATCATTAGATATATTTTTTAAGGGTCAAAATTACACATCCCCAATGGTTAATCCTAAATTTTGATTAAGGCACCAAAATCTAAAATTACCTCTTTTCCCTATAGGATTTTCATCTTATAGCATGCACTTGGCAAATAATCTTTATTTTTTATCCACATTATTTTCTTCTGTTCACTGAGCAAGCGGTATTTTTATTTTATTTTTATGATTTTTCTAAACAAATTTATGATTTTTCAAAGATCAGACATTAAAATAAATCAAAAATTCCCCCATTTATCTACTTATACACGCAGCGCCACCTCAACCTCGTCCGCTCCATTGTTTCCACGTGGCGCTCCACCATTTAACACTACCAACCATGTAGCCTCCTCACCAACCATCCTTTTTCACACCAAAGATTTTTCTGGCTTGATCTCTTCTGTTGATTAAATAAACACGCGGTCAGATGACTCTCAGTCATCCTCCCAAAGTGACCTAACCCGTAAGTCATTTACATTAAAACCTTAAGAGCTTCGCCTAGACTCAACCAAATCATATGGGGTTTGTTTCTAAACATTCATCTACTTTATACGAATACAACTATACTGATCATCAAGCATGAAATCAAGTCATTACTCATAGAGAATCAAAACATGCTCGGGTTAGGGTTAGTTCCAAATAACTTTGATTGAGAGGGGAAGCCTCAATCGGATGGTTTTGGTGGCTTTGATTGGGTCTAATGAACCTCAATATGAAGTCTCAGGCCCTGGTGAATTGTTTAGTTATGTTTTTGACCAAGATCGATTTCATGTGTTGATCAAAGTCTATGTTAGGGGTTATTTGAGAGGGGGCTTTTGTGGGGAATCAACTCCACTCACTGTGGGGATGGTGTGTGCACAGTTAATTGAAGTTTTGTGGAGTGTGGAAGTGTGGAGAAATTTGTCCTATTTTGAGATGTATTTTAAGCTCAAAATTGGGCTCTTATAGGGGGAACTAGAGGAGAAAAATGGTGGGCTTGAGCTGAGGAGTTCTTGGACAGTCTCTGGTGAGATTTTGGCAGAGTTTCCCCAAGGATTTTGATGCCCTCCCCTTTTTTCCATGGAGGGGAAGTTTAAATAAAGGAGCTTGGGGTGACCACCAAGGGCAATTGATGGGTGCAATTAAAAGCTTATGTGGAGGGCTGCAAAGTGCCAAAGGCCAATTGGAGCTAGGTAGCTTGGATGGGTGCAATTGGGTTTGAATGAAGGCATGGGGGCTCTCATTTTTGGCTCCTCTAGTGACTATGGTTGTTGTCCATGGAAGGGGAGGTGCTCAAAAGGCTCAGGAACCTTAGGGGAATCTGTCACAATAATTAATTAGTGATGGATTTTGGCAAAAATATCTTTCGCTTAAGCAATTTAGGAAACAAATCCTTTGATTTAGGGGACCTTTGGTCCATGGATCACCTAGGGTGTTCTTAGTGAGTCTAGCAGTTTCACTAGGGTCCATCTAGTGGTTGTGGTGTCATTAATTTTGTCTTTTGGGCATGACTAAGTCGATATTGGTGCATTGTTTCAATTTTGGTCTCGTTGGCTTGAAGTTGGACTCTGGTTAGACAAGCCATTACATTGAGCACAATTGAGCACAATTGATTGATCAATTTGGTGTAGATGATTGTCATAAAGGGTTTATAAAAGTTTTGAAGAAACTTTGAATTGATTTTGAGGTTCAGTTTGAGGGATTTGGGGCATGCGGTCAATTTAGGGGTGTTGGGTTAGACTTGGGCTTAAGTTGGGTTAGAGTTGGGTTACGCTCAAATTGATGGTTAAAAATGGTCTAGGAGAATATTATTAAGAGTTCTCAACATCAATTGGGTGTCAGTTTTGGGGTTTGGGTATTCAATTAGGTGACATTTGGAGACATGGCCTAATTGGGGAAAATTTGGGGATTTTGGACTTTGGCTAAAATTTAGTAGAATTAATGATTGATCAAGGCCAATTAAGGGTTTAATTTGGTATGTGGAAGTGTTTTGAAGAGTTTAGACTCCAAATTGAGGTAATTGAGTGGGTCATGGGGTTCAATTGGGTGAGATTGGTTCATATGTTCAAACTTGGGGGTTTTGGTTTGGATCAAAATTGAGCTCAAAGCATGGGTCAATTAAGCTTAGATTTGGTTTAGAATGATCATGGTCATGATGAATTTGAGTTTGGAATTAAAACTAGGGGAGATTTGTTTCAAATTGAAAGAAATTTAGGGCGAATTTGGGAAAATTGGGTCTTTAAAGGTAATTTGTGGCTTTTGGTTAAAGTTTGTCAAATTGATCTAATTTGGTCCAATTGAATGGTCGAAATTGGTTTTGTGGACAATTGATAAAATTTTGGAGGTTATGGGATAGTTTGGGATACCAAGGGTATTTTAGTAATTTTAGCAAATTTTGGGGGGTATTTTGATAATCTTGGGTGGTTTTGGTCAATTTGAATATTTTGTAATGGTTTGAAATGATTTCTGAACAAATTTAGGTATTTTGGGTGAAATTGGGAATTTTGGCAAAACTTAGGGTTTGGGGTGTTTATGTAATTTAGGTAGGTTTGGGGGGCAAAATGTTAAGCAGGATATTTTGGTAAAGTTTGGGTGCCAACCACTCTATGTGAGCCATGAATCAATGGAATCCCCATTTGGTCCTCTATGTACTTGTCCTAGCTAAACCCCAGCCTATGGCTAGTGGGTCTAGGAGACCATCTACACGAGTCTTCCACAGGATCAACTGATCAAAGTCAACAAAGTTTGGGATTAGGGTTATGAGTGAAAGTGAGTGACAGTGAGTGAAATGAGTGCAAGTAAATGAACTAGCTCCAGACAAACATCCAGGGTCAACCTTAAGGCCAAGAAGTCCTATGGGGACTCACCTTGAGCTCTCCCATCACCTACTAAGTTCCAAAGGTTATGACCAACATGCAGAACTTCAAGTTGAGAAAATAACGTTTTAAAGTTTCTAATGATGATGGTTCTTTTTCTAGTCCTCTAGGAATTGACCAATATGTGGAACTTCAAGTTGAGTAGAGAAGAGTTTGAAATTTCTAGTGGTGAGGGTTCCAGATCTAGTTTTCTAAGAATAGGCAATAAGAAAGTCCTATGGCTAGACCCTAGGCTACTAAAGAGGAAAAACTAAACCTCAACCAAAAGTGAAGTCAACAACATGTTACTCGTTTGGATTCTACAGTCTTTGCTGATGATCACACGTAAATTAATATCCTTGATCTAACATATCTTTTTAATGAGCAAGAAATACTTGTCGCTTTCAAGTCTATTAGCTCTAATAAAGCTCCTGCCCCGGATGACTTTTCCTCTTCCTTTTACACCTATTCCTAGGATATCATTAAGAAGGAGGTAATTCTTGCTATTCAAAGTTTCTTTCTTGGGGATAATCCAGGTAAATACTTTAGCTTTCCTTTGATTGTGCTCATTCCTAAAGGTAATGATAAGATCACCTTGGATAATTTTTGTCCTCTTTCTCTCACTACTGTTATCTCTAAAGTCTTGAGCAAGATTATTGTCAGTGGATTGCAGCCGGATCTCTCTTCAATTATTACTCCTCAACATTCTGCTTTTATTAAAGGCAGAGATATCATAGATAATATCCTCTTAGCCTAGGAAATAATTGAAGACTTCGACAAAAGGTGTAGGGGAGGCAACATGGTTTTTAAATTGGACATCAAAAAAGCTTTTGACATCATTAGCTGAGATTTCATTATTAACATTTTGCATGTTAAAGGCTTCCACCAAGATTTTTGTTGACTCCTTAAATGATGGTTATCAAATAAACATTACAGTGTCATGGTTAATGGTAAAGCTCATGGTTATTTTTATGATAAAATGGGCATTAAACAAAGAGATCCACCCTCCCCCACTAATTTCATTATTGCTTTTGATTATCTTTCTAGGCTCATTAATAAGTTGCATCATGAGCATTCACACATTTAATACTCACATAAATTTAAGAGTTTGGTGAGTCACCTTGCTTAAGATAATGATGATATTTTGTTCTCTAATGTTAGAAAGAAAGCTATTAAAGCTACATGGTCTCTTATAAGGGACTTTCAAAGCACATCAGTATTGATTTTTAATATGTCCAAATGCTTTATTTATTTAGGGAAATGTGTTCAATCTCATATTCAAACCTGGGCCTCCACTTACATTGGTTGTAAAATTTCCAAAGTTCATATTAAATACTTAAGGGTTAATATTCTCAAAGGAAGATGAAAACAAACATAAATGGATGAGGTGATTGATAAAGTTAAACTCAAGATTAATGATTGGAGAAATTCTTTTTTTTATAATGGTGGCAGATTCACTTTGTTGAAAAGTGTTCTTTGTACCCTTCCTCTCTATGCTATGCAGGTTCTTAAAATAAAGAAAAGTACACAAAAAACACTTGAGGTGATTTTCAACAAATTACTTTGGCAAGGTACTAGATCCTCCAAAGTCTGGACCAACCGGAAGTACAATAGTAAACCTTTTTTCTCTGGAGGGCTTAACTTTAAAACACTTCAACATATGATAGATTTTAACATGTGTAAACTTTGGTTCAAATTTAGAATGGGGAACTCTTTATGGGTCAAGTTTATGCACCAAATATATTGTAAATTCTTACACCACTCCACTATTACTTGGAAGGTGGGAGATTGTAAACTTTGGAAGGCCATTATTTCTGCCCAGGATGTGACTTCTTGTTTTATGTTTTTGGGTGTTGGAAATGGAAACATTTCCTTCTAGCATGACAATTGGGGTCTTTCCACTCATACTAGCTTGTCGAACGCTCTTACAAATACTCATCTACTAGTTTCTGACTGTTGAACTAATGGTGACTGAAATATTGCTAAATTAAGTACTTTAGTGGGTGAGCTGCCTCCTTCTATTGCAACCATTCATTTTAATGAGTAGGATAAGGATGTTCCTGTTTGGAAATTTTAGGGAAGAACCTTGGTTACCAAACTGTTATATTCTCACTTACACACTTTCATCAATACATCTCTCCCTCTCTGTCATTTTTTCTGTGGAGATACTTTCATAACATGCTCCCTTTAGATGATATACATAAATTGAAAAGGCAGAAACTTGTTTCCTTTTGTTATATCTCTAAGAAAAAAGCTGAATCATCTAATCATGTCTTCTTTGATTGTCCATTTTCTAGAGAAGTTTGGAATATGCTGGGGGTGCTACTTTTCTATTAATAGGCCCCCTTATTTGAGGCTAAAATGTGCTTTAGATATCTAGAAGGATATGGATTTCACTAATAAAAATTTATCTTCTTTTTTTGTGATTGTGCTTTGTTCAATTTGGATGGCAAAGAATAGTCATAAGTATGAGGAATCTAGTCACACTCCTATCACTATCATTTCACTAGTTCTGGCTAACTTTAATAAAGCTTGGAAATTAGCTAATGGCGCTCTTATTTCTCATTCCTCAAGGAGTTGTTGGAGGCCTACTATAATTAGTTGGGCTCCACCCCTCAAGGTAGTTACACTACTGATTATGCAAGGGTGGGGGGCCTATTTGGAGATGCTTATACGAAATGTATTGTATTTTTTGCTTCCACTTGTACTGCTTCTTCTTCTCTTGAAGCTGAGACTTGTGCAATTCTTGCTGCCCTACAGACATTTGTCTCTTCTCATTTTGACTTTGTTGTGGTGGAAACTAATTATGAAGATTTGTTTTACATTCTTATGGGTAAGAACTTTAGGAGAATTTTAGTTAAACATGTAAGACATAGATTTGAAATTTATATTATTATTATATATTGTGTATAATTCTTATGTGTTTATTTTAAAGAAAATCCAAAATTTTGAAAATATTTTTGATATCTATCCTTTTAGTCAAGCTTTTTAGATTTGTATGCGTAATTCAAGAGCTATAGACCTTGAATTTTACAAGTCAGATTTGGAGAAAACTTTTGGGAGAAATTTGAAAAGACTCCATGAATTTAGTGTAGAAATGGCCGAACAAAAATGAAATGAATATTCAAATTTGGATTGTAATGCTAGTAGCTTTGAAAGAGTAAACCCCAAGAGAGTGGCAAATTTTCAAAATAATATTTTTACAATTTTAATTTCTAAGGTTGCAGATATTGAAAGGAAGTTGGATCAATATATAAATTGTTATTCTTAAGGACCCCCGGTTATTAAGGAAAATTTATTTGGACAATTGATTGAGCCTAACTATTTTGAAACTGGCCATAAGATACATAATTCTTATTCTGATTATTACAATCCATGTTGGGAAAATCATTTAAATTTTAATGGAAATAATAATTTTGGAGGAGAAGACCAATTCATGGAAGAAAATCAATTTAATCATACATGTAGTTAGAATAATAATGACTCTTATAATAATGAAATTTCTTTTCCTCATGGATTTAACTTCAACCTGTAGAATGAGGAAAAGTATTTTTTTAGAAATGGTTGTTATTCAAATGGAGAGTGAGCTAGAAATTCAGCAGGTCGCAATAAGAAATATAGAAACCAAGTAGGGCAGATTATTAATGCAATTAACAGTTACCCCCTAGAGATTTTACCAAATGACCCTAAGATAAACCCTAAGAAAATGAATGATAAGCAACTTAGAATTTTCAAACTAATATTTAGAAGAGAATTCGAGGATTAGTTTCAAAAGAGCTTTGAGTTGAGAGATAAGGATAAGGAGATTGATAGATCAATGGAAAAAATTTCTAAGAATTTAGGAAAACCTATTTCCTCAACTAAGATAAATATAGAAAGACCACCACTACCATTTACTCAGTATCAAGGGAAGAATTCAATGAGAACCCTAGACAAAAGAGTAACCTAGAAGAATTTGATCCATAATTTGAATTATCTAGAGAGAATCCAATCCAAAATTTGGGAGATCATGAAGTATCTTATAAAGATCCATTTCTTGTTAAATTTAAGGATGATATTAATATGAAAATTGAGAAAATCACTAAAATAATATTGGATCTAGAAAGAAGTATGAGGAATAAGGTTATGAATCAATCTGAAAAGGAAGAGCTGAAAGAAAATTTTAAATTTTAGGACTTTGTAGGAATCCCTGGATCTGGAAAAGATTGGGTGATTGATCAAGGATTAATTAAATGGAATTTTGATCATGGTGGAATCATTTGTGTGGCTGATGAAATTAAATGAAGTAATTTATGGGAGGCAACCCATAGTTATCAGTGTGGATTGATTTAGTGAGCTTGAGAGTTATGATTCTTAGTGTTGTACAACGTTTGCTTTAGTGTTGATTGATTAGTTTGATTGAGGGTTGGTAAGTGTTTAGATTGTTATTGGTTTGATTTGATTTTGGTGTGGTATGAGGGAGGTGATTCCTTAACTTCTTATTATGGTTAGAATTGTATGTTCTCTTATAGTAGTTGGATTGACAAGTCCACTACAACTCTGGTCTCACTCAGACTTAAGTTTTAAAAGAGACATCATTAATTTTAACAGCTACAATTCCATCTCAATTTTGTTTTTTTCTTTTCTTTGACTTTGTTTTCATTTGATAAGAGTAGCTAACCTATTTGATGAGTAACATGTAGATGAATTTACACTTTCTTTATAATTACTAGTGGTGCTTAATTATTTGGATATGGTGATGCCTGGTGTTGGTGCTCGAGAACCAATTTATCAGGGATAATCTTATCTTTGGGACTAGAATACTTAAAATCATCTATAAGTACCCAATATATCTGAGTAGTGATTTTCGTAGAAATTGGAAGTAAGTTAGTGAGATGCAATGACTTAAAGTAAGAATTAACCTCATTTATCATCTGTGTTTGTGTTTGTGTTACAATAATTTAAAGATTTGGAGAGCACATAAATATATATTCCTAAGCTGATACCTGTTCTGCTTGTTAGATCGTTCTTTCCATTTTATCGAGCATGTTTTAATTTAGATTTACTTCCTATTGTTTATTGTTTTGTCTTGATGAATACTTACATTTGTTTGTGATAGATAGAATTTCTAAACTATTTTTCTTCCATCTTATATTTTCTGTCTTGAATGTTATACATGTTAAAAGAAAGTTTGTGGTAAGAAGAAAAAGAAATTTTAAAGTTAGTATACTTCTTTCATGTTTAATATTATTGCAAGCATGTTTTACGCAAGATTTACTTTCTCCTACAGTTATTCTATTTTGAGTATGCATGTATATGAATTTGATATGATGTTGTATTAGTTAGTAGATTAAACTGTTACTTTTTCTTCCTACTAAAATTGTTGAAATTAAGTGTAAAATATTTTAAAATTCAAGTTTGGGGGAAAGAAAAATTTCTTTTAAGAAAAAAGAAGCAAACTAAATTTTATTTATCCTTAATTAACAATAATTTTAAAATTAATTTAACATGATCTTGGATATTAGAGTTTAACTTTAAATGACTATATTTATGTTTTTAAATATTATGATAAATTTAGGTAAATGTTAATAATAATGAAGGTCAATTCTAAAGTTAAAGATATTTGGTGTGAAGGGATAAGACTATGTTTTTATATTTAAAGTAAGGGAAAATGTATTTTTAAAGTATTGAAAATCTTAGAGTTTTATGTAAGAAGAAAAGAATGAAGCTTTACGAGAAATCATAAACTAATATGAATTTATAAAGTGAAGAAAGATAAGGAGTTTTCACCTTAAGAAGGGGATAGTAAAGTTCAAAATTATTAAAAGATATCCAAATATAGTAATCCTTACTTAAAAAAAAAGAAAAAAAAAGATTCAAATGATCTTGAAAGAAATAAAAAAGAAAAAAAAGGAAAAGAAAAAAATGAAAAAGAAAAGAAAAAGAAAAGAAAAAGAAAAGAAAAAAAAGGAATGTGAGGAGAAGCTTGAGGAGATGCATAATAAAAAATTGGCTTAACTTGAATCAACTTAAGGAAAAGGCTTTAGTACTTTTTCCAAAATTGTATTGGGGTATTACTACCATTACTAGAAAATTTTTGATGAAGTTCTTTTTCATACGAATGTTCTAAGTATCTTTCATATGACAAATTGCAATTTCTCTTGATATGAATAGAGACTCAGAAATCTTAAATTTGATTACCAAGTACTATTAGACATAGAGTTTGAATCTATGTTATTAAATATTTTTCTTAAATTTTACTATTATATTTATTAAATTAAAGTATAGAAGTTATAAGTTAATCTTTATCTTAAGACATATTTTTATGTAGTAAATGAGCCACTTGAGGACAAGTAACTTTTAAGTTTGGGGGAGTCTAAAACTTGATGTGACCTTAGTGTGTGATACTTTTCTACTTGTTTCATGTTAGTTTAAATCCCCAGAAAAAATGCCAAAAACTTGTCCCGTCACAAAATTTACGTAGTAATTTTGCTTAAAAAAATAAGGCAAAATACTTAACCTACTTTATATTAAGTTGTTAATGTGCAAAATTATAATGTTTATAAAATATATAAAATAGTTAACACACTAGTTGTTCTATGCAAGTGCACGTAACACTTCAAGTAATATAGGGCTTTCATTAAAAACCCAGTATCGATCCCACAGAGAAGCGCAGTAAGAAATCCCTTAGGTTAATTCTAGTCTACTACTATGAAGTCTTAGTTTGAAAGATGGAAATTCTTATGATAATAGCATAAATCATAATATTCATACTAAAAAATTAATGTAAGAAAGAAAATTTAAAATGAGTTTAATGAATGTTAACAGAAATGCAACTAAAAGACCTAAGTTTATTAAACTAATTTCTAAACTACAAAGTTAAATTTACTAAGACTAAATAAAGTTTTGTGATGAAGAGTTCAAATTTAAGAAAGCATCCTTCCCCTTTACAATGAGTATATGGATTGTGAAAAAATTAAAATCATTTGAAAAAATATATGTATGAATTGCTTTGTGCCAAATAAGAGCAATAATATTATTTACCCTCTTCCGAGTGCATAAAGAACATTGATTAATCTATAGTTTTTTCTCTAATTCCATGGTTAGATTGGGAGGCTACCGGCTGGCACTCTAGAGCTTCCACTATTCCCTCACCTGAGGGATTACAATCTTGCATTAGTGTCCAATCAACTAGACCAAGTTGGAAATTTTAATCTGTCACCTTAAAACATTCAATTATGCATCCAACAAAGTATATTTCCCTATTTATTTGCACTCAATCCCATGGATGAAATCCTCTCCCATAGAACAAAATATGACTCTCACCATGTTGTAGAAATCATACCCTTTTGGATTATATCTTTCTTAACACATTTTAACAATTCAATTGGACAGATCGAAAAGTAAATGAAGATCAAAGTTCAAATCATCACAAATTATTAACATTTAAAACCGTATAAAAGAAAATCAATTCATCACAAAACCAAATCCCATTGTAGGGAGAAGGATAAAGAAGACTACTCAAAATTCATGAGAAGGATACGACAAAACATAGTTTTCATAAATAAAAACAAGTTTACAAAATAAAGAAAGAAAAGAACACAACTTATCTCACACTCATTCCAAAGCAAATCCTTAGAAGTTCCCTTTAAGCACTTTCTCTCATTACAGTCAAACTCAATTCTATCTTAGAAATGTAATGAAGAAGAAATCTCTCACCTTCCCTCTCCTCTTACAACCCTACAAGAAAAACCTCTCTTCTCCAAACTCTTCCTCTCACTCTCTCGCCACACACGCACACACACACACACACACACACTCACCATACTCTTCTCTTTTTTAATTAGGAGCTACCTCCTTTCAAAAAGAATTCAAAATTTCCTCCAAAATTTTGTCCAAAAGTCAACACTTTTGAATTCAAAAGACATGTCCATTGATCTAAGAGGCATATACCTTCATGAAAGAACCTTCTAAAGTGTCTTGATGCGTTAAATCACTCGAAGGAGTGTTTAGAACAAGTGTCCTCTCAAAAATTCATGCAAAATTTGTCCTGAATTACCTTAATCCGCAAAAAGTCATCTCTGGCACATCTGACACTAGCTATTAGGATTCTAGCACATCAAGTGCCAATTTGGTGCATCAAATACCACTATGCAGTAGCTCCACCATTTTTCTTCGTTTGGCTCCGTTTCAGCTCTATTTCACCCCGTTTCAGTTATGTTTCGCTCCTTACTGATATACCTACAAAATAAGCATGAAAAAAACATTTCTTTAAAGTGTAATTTCATTCAAAAATATGTGAGAAAAGTAACGTAGATTAAGCATAGAAAGACATATTGAAATGTACCAAGTCAGAATTTTCTTTCCAAATTGCACCATTTTTGCTTCATTTTCTCCAAAAGTCTATATCTTGTACCTAAAACCAAAAATATGCAAAATATCTTCATTCAAAGTGTAATATAATTAAAAATCATTAAAATTGAGAATAAAATATATATGAAAAAGTAAGTCATTTTTAGGCGTGTAAATATGATGGTTATCACCAAATACAAATAACTCATGCGGATCAAGAGAAAATAACTTTTACCCGTCCTTATGGTGAATTTGCATTTAGAAGAATGCCCTTTGGTTTATATAATGTCCCTGCTACATTTTAAAGATGTATGATGGCTATTTTATGTGATTTGATTGAAAAAAGAATTGAAGTTTTTATGGATAATTTTTCAATGTTTGGAACTTCATTTGAATCATGTTTAAAACATTTATTAAGAGTTCTTAAACGTTGTGAAGAAACAAATTTAGTCCTTAATTAGAAAAAATACCAATTTATTGTAGTAAGAGGAATTGTTTTAGGACATCATATATCAGAAAAAGGTTTGGAAGTAGATCATGCAAAAATTCAAGTGATTGTTAATTTACCTCACCCAACAAATATGAGGAAAATTAGGAGTTTTTTAGAAAATGTTGGATTCTACAGGCAATATATTAAAGACTTTCAAAAATTACTAAGCCTCTATGTCATTTACTTGAAAAAAATGTAGTTTTTAATTTTGATAAGGAATGCCTAAAAGCTTTTAAGCTATTAAAAGAAAAATTAGTTATTGCACCAATTATTATTTCATCATATTAGGAAAATCTTTTGAATTAATGTGTGATACAAGTGATTATGCTATTGAAGTTGTTTTAGGAAAAAAGCATGATAAGATCTTCCAAGTAATTTACTATGCTAGTATAACTCTTAATAAAGATCAAATTAATTATACCACAACTAAGGAAAAGTTATTAGCAATAGTTTATGCGTTTGATAAGTTCAGATCAAACTTAATTGAAACAAAATGTATTGTGCATACAAATCATTCTATTATTAAATATTTAATGAAAAAGAAGGATGCAAAACCAAGACTGATACAATGGATTCTTCTTATGCAAGAATTTGACTTTGAAATAGTAGATATGAATGAAGGTAAGAATCAAATTGATGATCATCTGTCCAGACTTGAATTAGAAAATCATTATGTATTCAAAAAGAAATTAATAAATATTTTTCAGATGAAAAATTGTTCAATCTTAATTAGTGGTGTGTTTTATGATATGTCAACATTGTGAACTTTATTGTTAGTGATATTATGACATATTGTCTAACATACCAACAAAAGAGGAAATTTTTATCTGAAGCTAAAACTTTTTTTTGAATGAGCAATTTTTATATAAACAAGGAAATAATCTAATTATTCGAAGTAGTGTGCCTTTAGAAGAAACTTATGAAATTATTAAAAAAATTTATAATTCTAATTTTCGGGGACATTTGGGTGTTGATAAATATCATACAAATTTTTTGCAATCTGGATTTTATTGACCTACAATCTTTAGAGATGTTAATGCTTATATCAAAACTTATGACCAATGTCAACGAGTAGGTGATACACCAAAAATATATGCATTTGTAGACACATATTTTATACTCATTTTTGTTGATATTACTATAATGGAAGATTTTTTTTTGTTTTATTACAGGTTATTGATTTTTAGGACTTGAAGCAAAAAAGAAGCAAAAAGGATGAAATTTGAAGTCAAAAAGGGAGAATTTAAAAAATTGTTCAATGTCAACGACGTCGTTTAACAAAGAGCATGGATTTAATTAAAAAGGTCAGTGTCAGTGCAGGCCCTATTTCTAGAAGATTTGATGAATTTGGATGCTTTTTGAAGATTTTTTGGATGCACCTATTAGACAACCAACCCTTAGGCTCTATTTAGAGCCAAAATTGATCAGAAAAGATGACTCCCTTCACCCCAACTCATCTTAATTTACTCCTATTTGCCATCCATCACCCTATTTTGCTCTCTTCTTTTCACTTTACATAATTTCACGCCATTAGTGATTTATTTTCTTTATAGCTTTGAGTTTGTGTGGTGAGTTTAAGTGTGAATTATTCTTTAGGAAGTGTTGGAAAGGAAGAGAAGTGAGAGATTTCTTCTTCCTATATTTCCTAAGAGAGGCTACAANATATATATATATATATATATGATCCTGATTTTATATGACAATACAATGTATGTAGTTATATTCTTAATTTTTTCTAACTTATAATTCTTACTTTGCAGCGGTGCCAAAAACTTGATCCTAAACAACGGTTAGGCAAAATCTTGACTTTATATCAAATAAGAATGCAATTATTATATTTAATTATGGGATACTACATAAGTATATGTATCGTTATCAGGTAATATATGTCTTTTTGTTTAAGCCCTGAATATCAAACCAACAGGAAAAAAACTATAATATGCAATTAAAATCAGAAGAAATTAGATAACAAATTATACTTTGTAAAATATTCTTACTCAAACTATAGATGTTAAAATAGGAATGAAAGTTTGATTCTTTTTGTAATTTTTAATAATTGAAAGTAAATTAAATAACTAACTATACTTTATTAGATATTTGTAAAATGAAGGCAATATAAATAAAATATCTTTTTCTTTATCATGAATTAGTAACAAGTATAGGAATTCTGTTATGGAAGTATTTAAATTGTGTTATGCCAAATATGAGCAATAGTATTTTTTACCCTTACTAGAGATTCTATAAAGAATATTGGCTAATTTAAAGTTTGAATAGTATTGAAAATGGATTAGGTAGGGAAGATACTAGCTCTCACTCTAGAGTTCCCTCTTCTCCCTCCACCTCGGGGCTAACTAATGCACCAAAAATATATGCATTTTTAGACCCATATTTTATACTCATTTTTTGTGATATTGCACTTTAATGAAATTTTTATGTTTTATTGCAGGTTGTTGATTTTTGGGACTTGAAGCAAGGAAGCAAAAAAAGATGGAATTTGGAGCAAAAATAGAGATTTGGAAGAATTACTCAATGTAGACGGCGCCAGAAGGACGTCGGACAGCATATACCTGTAGAAAAGATGCATAACAAGAGTCAGGGCCGATGATGCTAGACTGGGCACTAATGGCACCATTTGACAGAAACTTGGGAATTAATTAGCGGAGCACTGACACCGACGGCACCAGGATGGGCGCCGACGGCGCTTATGTCGGTGGAAGCTCTATTTCTAGAAGATTTGATGAATTTGGACACTTTTGAAGAATTTTTTATGGAACTATTGGATAACCAAACTAGGCTCTATTTAGGTCTGAAATTTGATCAGAAAGCCCCCTGCACAATTTCAACTTCTTCCACTGAATTCACTTTTTCTCTTCTCACACCTACATTCCACGCCATTAGTTAGTTATTATTTTTATTGTTTTGAGTTTTTCTGGTGTGTTTAGGTGTGAAATCTTCTCTAAGAAATGTTGGAGAGGGAGAGAAGTGAGAGATTTCTTCTTCCTACATTTCGTAAAAGAGACTACAAAGGATTTGCTTTGAANTTCCTAAGAGAGGCTACAAGGGATTTGCATTGAGAAAGAGTTTCAGATAAATGTTTTTTGTTTATTATTATTATATGAACTTTCTTTTATATATGAAATTTGTGTTTTTTTGTATCATTCTCATGAAGTCTAGCAGTTTCCTTTATCTTTCTCCTTGCTCTGAGATATGATGAAATGAAGAGATAATTCGGATGTGCCAATGTTAACATTTAAAATAAATTGTGATGGTTTTTCAACTCCAGTTTTAATTTACTTTTTGATCTGGCCAATTGAGTTGTTAAAATTTGTTTTGAAACACNGAGTTTCAAATAAGTGTTGTTTGTTTATTATTGTTGTATGAACTTTCTTTTATATATGAAATTTTTATTTTGGTGTATCTTTCTCTTGAAGTCTAAGTAGTTTCCTTTATCTTTCTCCCTGCTCTGAGATATGGTGAAATGAAAAGATAATGTCGATGTGCCAAATTAAAATTTAAAATAAATTGTGATGGTTTTTCAACTTCGCTCTTAATTTACTTTTTGATCTGACCGCTTGAATTGTTAAAATATGTTGTGAAACTTATGATCCGGGAAATGGAGTATGAGTTCTACAATAGTGTGAGAATTATATTTAAGTCCATGAAAGAGTATTTTGTTGATGGAATTAAGTGCAAATAAATAGGGAAATATACTTTGTTGGGTGTAGAATCGGAGATTTCTAGGGTGACAGACTAAAAATACCTAATTCGATCANTTTATGAAAGATATATTAAACAACAAAAGGAAGTTTACAGATCATGAGACTGTTGCACTTAGTGAAGAGTGTAGCATTATTACTTAAAAAAGCTTCCTGAAAATTAAAAGATCCCAATAGTTTTACTATGCCTTGTGCAATTGGTGAAAAGTTTTATGAAAAAGTTGTATGTGATTTAGGAACGAGTATCAATCTTATGCCTCTAGCAATTTTTAAACGTTTAGATTTAGGATAGATTTTCCTTACCNCAAAACCTTTTGATGAAGCATACTCTTTAATAGAAGAAATGGCTACTACCAATTTTCAATGGCCCTCTGAACAGGTAAATCCTGCTGCTATATTGAAAGGAATGAACAAATTATAGTGAATTATTTTCAAATACCACAAGTATTAGAGGAAAATTCAATAGGACAAATAATTGATACTCAATCATCATATGAAACTTTGAATGTTATTAATAATCAAAATAACAATCCCTATTCTAACTATAAATCCCCCTAATTTTAGTTAGAATAATCATAACAATTCAGTGAACTCCTCAGAAAATTTAAACAACCAAGGAAATCCTAATTATCGACCTTCTTATCCTCCTGGATTTAACTCTAACCCTAAGCCACAAGTTAAGGAAAAGAAGTTGATGATGGAAGAAGTAATGTTGAATATGGGAAATCAAATACAAAATTAAGGGACTGCTATTAAAAATATTGAAAATCAATTAGGATATATTGCTACTGCACTTAGTAACAGACCTTCAAAAAATCTTCTGAGTACTATGGAAATTAATCCTAAAGATCAAAATAAGGAGCAAATTAAAGTCATTCAATTAAGAAGTGGAAAAGAAGTTGAAACAAGAATCCTAAGAGAAACTAAAGTTGATGAGGAGAAGGAAGAGATTGGAAGTGACCATAATGAAAATGAACAAACACAAGTTCTCCTAGAAAAACCATTACCTTTGTTTCCTCAACGACTAAAACAGAAGAATAAAGACAAACAATTTACAAAATTTTTAGAAATCCTTAAAAAATTAACGATAAACATTTCTTTCATTGAGGTTTTGGAACAAATGCCAAGTTATGTGAAATTTATGAAAGATATATTAAACAACAAAAGGAAGTTTACAGATCATGAGACTGTTGCACTTAGTGAAGAGTGTGGCACTATTACTTAAAAAAGCTTCCTGAAATGTAAAAGATCCCGGTAGTTTTACTGTACCTTGTGCAATTGGTGAAAAGTTTTATGGAAAAGCCGTATGTGATTTAGGACCGAGTATCAATCTTATGCCTCTATCAATTTTTAAATGTTTAGATTTAGGATAGATTTTGCTTACTACTGTAACTCTTCAGTTAGTTGATCAATCAATAACTTATCCTAAAGGAGTTATGGAAGATGTATAAGTAAAAGTGGATAAATTTATTTTTCTTGTAAACTTTATAGTATTAGATATGGAGGAAGATAAAGAGATTCTTATTATTTTGGGGAGACCATTTCTTACAACAGGGAGAGCTGTGATAGATGTGCAAAAAGGAGAATTAATAATGAGAGTTAATGATCAAGAAGTAACATTTAATATTACAGAAGCTATGAAATATCCTGCAATAGAAAACGATAATGAATGTTTTAAAATGGAAGTTATTGATTATCTAAGTAATGAGTAATTTAAGAAAGAGTGTGAAGAAAAATTAAGGCAAGAAGAATTTATNAGAGCTGTGATAGATGTGCAAAAAGGAGAATTAATAATGAGAGTTAATGATCAAGAAGTAACATTTAACATTACAAAAGCTATGAAATATCCTGGAATAGAAAACGATAATGAATGTTTTAAAATGGAAGTTATTAATTATCTAAGTAATGAGTAATTTAAGAAAGAGTGTGAAGAAAAATTAAGGCAAGGAGAATTTAGTGAGAATAAGAATGAAATAAAAGAAGAAAATTTAGATTATATTCAGGACAAATTTGAAACTTTAAATTTGTTGGAAAATGATAATTAAAAACTTATTCCTTCAAGTATTAAACAACTTGAATTTGAACTGAAAGTATTACCTGCTCATTTAAAATATGCATTTTTAGGAGATTCATCTACATTGTCTGCTATTGTATCTTCTGAGTTAACTGAAATTCAAGAACAAAAATTAATAGAAATGTTAAAAATATACAAAAAGGCTTTTGGATGGACTTTAACAGATATTAAAGTAATTAGNTAATAGAAATGTTAAAAATATACAAAAAGGCTTTTGGATGGACTTTAACAGATATTAAAGTAATTAGTCCTTTAATTTGTATGCACATAATTTTATTACATGAATAATATGAATCTAAAGCTGATCCTCAGAGGAGATTAAACACAATAATGAAAGAAGTAGCTAAAAAATAGATTTTAAAATGGTTATATGCTGGAATTATATATTCTATTTCAGACATTGCTTGGGTAAGTCCAATTCACTGTGTTCCAAAAAAAGGAGGAGTGACTGTTAAAGTAAATGAGAAAAATGAATTAATTCCAATAAGACAAGTTATTGGTTGGCGAATTCGTATAGACTATAAAAAATTAAACCTGGTCACCAGGAAAGATCACTTTCCTTTACCCTTCCTAGACCAATTGTTGGATAGATTAACTGCAAACAAATATTACTGCTTTTTAGATGGATATACGGGTTATCATCAAATTCTAATTACTCCTGAGGATCAAGATAAAACAACATTTACAAGCCCTTATGAAACATTTTCTTTTCGTAGAATGTCTTTTGGACTATGCAATGCACCTTTTCAAAGATGTATGATGTCAATATTTAGTAATTTGATTGAACATGGAATGGAAGTATTTATGGATGATTTCTCTGTGTTTGGGACTTCATTTGAATTATGTTTTATTAATTTAGAAAAAGTTCTGGACTTATGTGAAAAAATCAACCTGGTACTAAATTTGGAAAAAAGTCAAATTATGGTTGCAAGAGGAATCGTACTTGGGCATAAAATTTTTTAAAATGACATTAAAGTAGATCCTACAAAAATTCAAGTTATTGAAAAATTACCTCCACCAACTACAGTTAGAGGGATAAGAACTTTTCTAAGACATGTTGGCTTCTACAGGCTTTACATAAATAATTTTTTTAAAAACAATTAAGCCATTATGCCAAATTTTAGAAAAAGATATGAAATTTGATTTTAAGGAGGAATGCATAAAAGTATTTTAACTATTGGAAGAAAAATTAATCACTGCACCTATAATAGTCTCACCTGACTGGGAGAAACCATTTGAAATAATGTGTGATGCTAGTGATTATGTTATAGGAGCTATTTTAGAACAAAGGCACAATAAATTTTTTAAAGTATTATATTATGCTAGTAAAACTTTGAATGATGCTAAAATTAACTACACTACTACTGAAAGAGCGTTATTAGCTATTGTTTATGCCTTTGATAAATTTAGACCTTATTTGGTTTGAACTAAATATATAGTGCATACAGATCATTCTGCTATCAAATTCTTGATGCAAAAGAAGAATGCTAAACCAAAATTAATTAAATGGATACTTCTATTGCAAGAGTTCGATTTTACTGTAATTGATAGAAAGGGAAATCATAATCAAATAGTTGATCATTTGTTTAAACTAGAAAAAGAAATATTAACTAATTTTACAAATGAAATTTTAGAAAAATTCTCTAATGAACAATTATATAGTATTGATGAAATAGATACACTATGGTATGCCAATATAGTAAATTATATTCTAAGTGATATTCTACCACCAGATATTAAGAATCAACAATTAAAGAAATTTATACATGATTCAAAATTTTATTTTGGGGATTAACCACATTTATCTAAACAATATAAAGATCTAATTATTAGAAGGTGTGTGCCTTATGAAGAAACTCAACAAATAATTGAAAGATATCATTATTCTGAATTTGGAGGACATTTTGGAATAAATACAACTGCTTATAAAATTTTGCAAGCTGGATTTTATTGGCCTACTCTTTTAGAGATGTTAATGAATATATTAAAATATGTGATCGATGCCAGTGAGTAGACAATATTTCTAGAAGAAATAAAATGCCTCTAAATTGCACATTAGAAGTTGAAATTTTTGATGTGTGGGGATTAGATTTTATGGGACTAATTACGCCTTCATTTAGAAACTTATATATATTACTTGTTGTTGATTATATGTCCAAATGGATTGAAGCTATTGTTGTACCTAGATGTGATGCTTAGAGCTTGTTGTTGATTATATGTCCAAATGGATTGAAGCTGTTGTTGTACCTAAATGTGATGCTCAAATTGAAGTTGTTGTTGTACCTAAATGTGATGCTCAGAGTGTTTCTAAATTTTTAAATAAAAATATTTTTACAAGATACGGAATGCCAAGAGTAATTATTAAAGATGGAAGATCCCATTTTAGAAATAAGATAATTGAGAAATTGATAAAAAAAAAATATGATATTATACATAGATTCTCTAATGCTTATCATCCTTAGACTAGGGTTCNGATGAAGCATACTCTTTAATAGAAGAAATGGCTACTAACAATTTTCAATGGCCCTCTGAACAGGTAAATCCTGCTGCTATATTGAAAAGGAATGATCAAATTAGAGTGAAATATTTTCAAATACCACCAGTATTAGAGGAAAATTCAATAGGACAAATAATTGATACTCAATCATCATATGAAACTTTGAATGTTATTAATAATCAAAATAACAATCCCTATTCTAACTATAAATCCCCCTAATTTTAGTTAGAAAAATCATAACAATTCAATGAACTCCTCAGGAAATTTAAACAACCAAGGAAATCCTAATTATCGACCTTCTTATCCTCCTGGATTTAAACCCACAAGTTAAGAAAAAGAAGTTGACGATGGAAGAAGTAATGTTGAATATGGGAAATCAAATACAAAATTAAGGGACTGTTATTAAAAATNATATATATATATATATTATTACTATATTGTTAATAAGTGTATTTATATCTTAGGAAATAATAATATTTTTGAGTCCTACACAATTTTTTCTATCATAAATTAAGACAAATATTAGTATTGGAGGAAAATTCAGAATTGAATTGAACAAAAAAATAAAAGACGTGAATTTGGCCTCTAGCACCAAAATGGGCACCGACAGCACCAGCATAGTGGACCATGGCTCCAACCACGCCATCGGGAGCGTGTCAGCGCTATTTTGGTGTTTGAGGAGTTGCCCGTAAGAAGTTGTTGGTCACCAAAATTGAAATCCCGTTGCCCGCTTCGGAAGGATGTTTTAATTTACATATATATTTAGTTTTAGAAAAATATGAAATCAAACTGACTCCATATTTTTCATAGTTTAAATGAAAGAGCACTATACCTTAAATCATGATTCTATCCTGAAGGATAAACATAAGACTTGAGGATGAGGCTCGATCAAATAAATTAAAAAATATATGATATTCGTTTGGTCTGCGAAACCTTTATATTTGCCGACAAGTTCCCCTATTTAATAAAAAGAATTAAATAGGTTTATATTAAGCTGGGTTCAAACATGCTTATATAAGGGAAAGCCCCTATAGTTAATTACATCCTAAATGACCAAAGTCACTTAAGAAGACTCGTATTTAATATAAAAGATTAAATAGGGTTTATATTAAGCTGGGTTCGGACATGCTTCATATAAGGGTACCCCTATAGTTAATTACATCTTAAATGACCAAAGTCACCTAAGAAGACTCTCGATAAAAATTCCCCTATAGTTAATTACATCTTAAATGACCAAAGTCACCTAAGAAGACTCTCGATAAAAATCGGAAAATATTATCTTCAAAAAATTTGAAAGGGTAGGATTTTTCAATGAGATCGGATGTAGAGGTGTGAAAAGGGATTTGTTCAAATTTGGAACATTTTGTTGTAGAGTCCAAAGGAGAAAGAACTAGGGGTTGTCATGGATCCAGAGGAGAACCCTGATGACTTCCCAAGCTATCCTCATGTTTGGCTTCAGTTTTGAGGAGAATTATTTAAGTGCTTCATCTGCCAATTTTATTATTTAGAGCTTACATTCATGTGAAAATATCACACAAATGGCCTAGAAGATGTGAGGGTTTAGGTTGTGACAAACGACAAACTCAGAATCCTAAAATGAGTTAGGGCTTATATTGTATAGGAGGGTTATACAAAAGCCTAAAGATAAGATGAGGATTTACGTTGCATAATCAAGCAACCTCAAAGTCCTATGGCTTTGTTGTTTAAGTTTAAGGAAAAAAGATTAATTTAGCTGGGGAAGACACGTTTTGTTGTTGAAGATGGCTGTGCTGCCCACCATGCTAGCCCAAGCTCCTTGCCGCGATAAGTTTGAGTTTTTTAGTGTGTCAAGTTATAATGTTAAATCAGGTGGCCCTATGGTTGAAGTTCTTTAAATTTTATGGAGGTATGTTAAAGTTGATTAGAGTGACACCGGTTAGGATCCTAC
>JXCR01128090.1:9450-35323 GCA_002079205.1 Phalaenopsis hybrid cultivar | reverse complement strand
TATAAGAAAAAAATTAACATAAAGTGAAATCCTTTAAATCTCTACAAATAGCTTGAAATTTAAAATCAACTTCAATACATTTAAAATCAATTTTGATTTGCTATTATTTCGCGTAAATGATTAGTGTTTTTGTTTAAACTTTAAAATCATCTTTGCTCTTGTGGTATGTATTTATGCTCTCAATTTCGCTGTCAAAATGTTGCCTTTCATGACTCTTATTCAATACAACTCTAAATTGTATTACAACATCAATTCTATAAAAAATCAGGAGTTTGGTGGAATGAGTGGTTTTACACTTAGAGACAATGTGAAACAAATATATCGGTGAAAGGGTTGGTGTAGCTCCAGTAGCAGATAACAATAGAGACAGTCACTTTATTTAGTTTTATCATCTTAAACGTCGACCATCTGATCACCCTATTAGAACTGTAAATGATTTACATTTGGCTTATATTAAGAAAGGTAAAGGTAGGCCTAGGCCTAAGAAGGCTTAGGCATAATCTATTAGAATTACATAAAAATATGACACTCAATAGGAAACGAAGGAGAAAAAAAGTTTAATTCATGTAGCTGACCCCAGGAGGTGTGAAAAATTTTTTGCTTTGTGTAATATATGAAAATTGTGTGCTCTGCATGTATAATTTGAAGTTTAGGTGTTAGGTGTGTAATACATAATAATTGTTTTGATTTTATGTTAAATTTGACGTTTAGGTATTACATATCTTGTACATAGAAATTGTGTGTGGTTTATATGTAAGGATTGATGGTTAGTTGTTAGATATCTAATACATACAAAATATATGCACAACTGAGATTTTGATGTACTGATCCATAAAGTTATATCTATGTTGCACATGAATATTTAATGTTTGAGATTATGAATGTATAACAGATTATATCTAGAATGAAAAATACTCGNTTTTTTGCTTTCAACATTTATAGACAATTTGAAATGAGAGGAAATTGATAGTATTTATAAAAAAAAGAGATAGTGAGAAGGTTGACATCTCATAGCTTACTTCTGAATCTATTCTTACAACAGCAAAAAAAAAAAAGAAACCAATAAAAAAATAAGAAGTTAAACCAAAGCTTATCGAATAAACCTAACAGATTTTTTATCATCTGTATATAGATTATTTTCCCCTCTTCTGCAATCAATGTTTAATGTATTTTTCAAAACAAGTAATCTCCGCTTGTAACCTTCCTCATTACATTTATTGATGAAATGATTTATTGTAAGCTTTTTCATAAAAAAAGCATTATAAAACTTCATTGTGGCATAGACACAAATTTAGCCGGTAGAATTTTAAAGCAAATGAGGGATGATCAACCAAGAAAGCCAATAGGGTCAATTCCATGAAAAACAGGTTCTTCAAATGAAGAAAACCCGGGGAAAAATGTGTAGACAACCGATTCAAGTTATTTAGGTTCCATGGGCTCAAAACTGCAATGTCCACTACAAGCCAACGACACTTAAAAGTTAAATTCAAGCCTCAATCAAAAGACATACACATTATTAGATCAGCGACATTATAGGATGCAACCTTGTTGAAGGGTGAAAAGCAGTAAAAAATCAAAAAAGAGTCCAAGGGCGCCAGCCACCTCATCCTTAACATCGTGATAGGCAACCCTAAAAAATTTCCCTTTGTCTTATCTCATCCTTATCGTAATCTTTCCCTTTATAAGGCTAAGAGACACCTAAATTTAACATTTATACTTAAAATTTAGATCTATATCCCACTCTCTCTTCCTTAACCTAGCTTGCTCAAAACATAGGCTTTCCATATTTATTTCCCCACATGCTTGAATAGGGATTTCCGTTAAACTAAATAATCGCTAAGTTAGGCTGGCAATGATAAAAATGACAGAAATATCACCAAACCCATCCTTCCAATTATTTATTACAAATAATTTAATTAATTGCAGCAGAATCAGAACTATAAACCCTATGTACATAGAATTAAATGAATAAAAATAATTGTAAATGACAAATGGGTAGATCTATTGCTTCAATGAAATTATTCAAAGTTTGTCTCATCAAAATCTGGAAAATGCATCTACCAAGAAAACTTCAAAAAAATATATCAAAAAACCACTTGATTCAAGTGAAAATAAATAAATAAATAAATATGAAAAGGCATGTAACTTCACCTGTTTATCTTCTGTAAATCCACCAAAGTATGACCATTTTGCATTATCAAACAGAGCCCGAATTTGTAAAGAAAGAATAAATGACCAAATATCAACACTCCTATGCCAAGCATTATAGTTTTCATTGGCCCAGCTGAATCCTTCATCTGAAAGCAAGACTTTTGGTCCGTCTACAAAGGAGAAATCATCAGGAACTACCTTTTGCAGTGTATTGACATTATTTAACATTTCAACCCTTTTAACCAATCCAACACCATTCTCAACTCTTTTAAAGCCATTCACAACTGTGCTGGGACTGGCTGTTCCATTAACTGATTCAATTTGCTGAATGATAGTAGATTCAGATTTCATTAATTCCTTCGTTGACACCATTTTGCTCACCCGTCCATTCGTGACAGGCTTACCAGCCTCTTGCTGCGCCATAAAAACGTTGGTCATATGTAGAAACTTAGATGATGGAGCATATCTCTTTAATGGATGAAAATTGGAAATGGAACAAGAGAAACTCAAATCATGTGACATCCAACTGTGTCTTGAAGTGCCCAAGTGACTACAGTAGAAGCCATGAGAGACCAAAACCATAGTCATCCAACAATAGATGCTGAATAAAAAACCAGACAGATTTTAGTCAATTATCAAAGGAAGGAGGCATTTATATACTAGAAAGGGAAACATTATATTAGATCATCCTAGCCTCCTAGAAACCCAAAAACTCATAATCATACAACACTTGTAAGGACATTTGCAAATCAAAAAGGCTCCTAAAGCATAAACTCCTGTTAAACATCTAAGAAAATGGCATGTTCACTACTACATAACTTTCAATTTTACAATCAGAGAAGACATACACAGTTGTGAAAATATTTCCAACGTCTTCCACTAGCTCTAGCCAATCCAATAAACAAAAAAAAAAAAACCGAGTTATGTCACACAAACAGAAACCCACCTACAAGTCAAACTTCCAAAACCAACCTAACGTAAGAAGCATCATAACTCGCATCTGCGACGCAAACGCTAATAAGCAATAATAATGCGACCGGGAACGTACCAGTTTGTTTGTTACCTTTAAGAAAGAAAGTCTTGCTGGAAGCGGGGCCACGGCGATCGAGCGCCATGCATCACACCCGAAGACAATGAATAAAACCAATGACCGGCATTGAAAGAGACACGAAAGAGCGAAAAAGAGGCGTGAGAAGGTCGGTAAACGAAGATTCTAAAAAGTGTTGCAAACGGAGACGATTGGGATTCCATGATAGCGGCCTTTTGCTGCGCGCCGTGACGTGCTCCACGAGATCTGAAGGTCGCTTCTCGCAGCAGCGTTCAGATGTCCCAAGGGGAAGAAAACTTCGGGCTACAATTAGGGTTTTAACGTTTAATTCAATCTTACGTTTACTATTTATATAATTATTTAATATAATAACTATTAAATTTGAAAAAATATATATTATTATGATATATTGCTTTATTGTTTTTTTAGAATTTTAAATTAAAATTATGATATTTAATCGGAAATTTATGCGATTTGTTACTAATTTTACAATTTTTAATAATTGTAGGTATTAATAAATTATATTTTTAGTGTATGTTTAAAAGCCATCCAAGGCCATTTATTGTACCTGATGTTAAGCTTTCAGTGCTAAAATATTCAAGGTGCAATTACAACCATACTACCCAATTCTTANGAATTTTAAATTAAAATTATGATATTTAATCGGAAATTTATGCGATTTGTTACTAATTTTACAATTTTTAATGATTGTAGGTATTAATAAATTATATTTTTAGTGTATGTTTAAAAGCCATCCAAGGTCATTTATTGTACCTACTGTTACACTTTCAGTGCTAAAATATTCGATGTGCAATTACAACCATACTACCCAATTCTTATATATTTGTATATCTGATTAAAATTTATTACTTGCATTTATCCTCTTGAATTTGAATCTCTCTTGTGATCTCACCTGAGAGATGGAGCATAGAATAGGAGAGAAAGAAAAGAATGGAGCATACGGTATAGAAATGGTTTTTTTTAATAATTGATTGATCAACCTATTACTGTAGAAATGACCCAGGCAATGAGATATAAAGTGTATAATCATATTTGTCTCAACTTTTATGGGAGCGTACTGTGTTTGAGGTATAAAATGAATGAGCCTATGGCTCATCTACGTTTTCACTTAGTTGGTTGAGATAGTAGTCATTGAGTCGGTAAGGTTTGTTGGCTTTGTTATGCTAAGTTGGGCAGCCTGTCGGCTTCAGTTGTCTTTCAGTCAGCTTGGTCAGCCGACCGGTTGCTTAGGTCTGACGATCGATTGTTGACCCTAGATGATAAACTCCTATCATCGAGATGAGACTAGTGCCTGAATGAGGGTGGATCGTCGTAATTCAACGAGTAATCTACCCCCTGACAGGGAGAGCCATCTGGAGTGTTTGTAAAGTATGTTATGATGAGAACCTTAGGACACTTGAATAGTCTTGAAGGGTCTTGTAAGACAACTGGCGATGTCAGCATGAGAGTTGGGATGATACATTCTCTTGGCTCAATGTTCTTGATCATTGAATTGGGTGGCCTTTGTTTGGCTGGCTTCGAATCCTACTCTTAGAGCTGTAGTTAACCAATCAGCCTTTTCGGTCATCAGCATTTGATCTTCTTTAAATGAATCATTCTTGACCACACTTGTGTCTCGCAGTCCATTGAATTTCCTCGGGATTTTTGTTCCCCAATTTAATGCATTCATGACATACATATTAGTTCCGCAATTTTCTTGAATCAAGTTGTGATAAGAATAATAAAATTTAATGTAAAAAAGCATACTCTTATACTTCAATAATTGAACTCCCTCAAATTTTGTTTGTGGCCTTCTATAAATATGTCATATGGTCGGACCAAAAAAGCATTTGGCCTTAGGATGATTGGTCGGCTTTGGCCTCTCCACTTGGTTGGCTTTCTAAACATTAGAATTTGATCTTAACTATCATACTGTTTTGAGAACTGTGCAAGCAAATATTATTAATAATAATATTATTATATTATGATTCAGCAAAAAGGTTAAATAATTCAACAAGAGGTCACGGCTACTCCCAAAAAACAACTCACACCAAAAAACCTAGGGGACCACCTCCTGAATTAGAGCTCACAGCATAAAGACATTAAAAATACAAATGACTAAATCGCGACTCACCAAAACATGTAAAAAACAAAGCACAAATTACCTAATCTTGCAGCGAATATATGAAAGATCCAGCGAGTCTCCACGAAGCAGCAATTGAAGAGGATGAGGGGGAGTAACATTAACCACAACATCTTCAAAAGATAGCCCATGTTTAGACAGTCAACTCGTAGGTCGGTTACCCTCTTTAGGGCTCCAAATAACTTGTAAGCTTTTCACAATATTGATAATTTGTTCAAAGCAATGTAAAATGTTCAACGATGCAGGTGTGAGGCCCAAAAGAATGTGATTAAGATCAAGTGAATCTAACTCAACGTACACAAACCGCCAGTTCAACAAATAAGCAATTTTAATAGCACACCAAACAGCTCAAACCTCAGCTTAAGCATTGGATGCTCGACAAAGAGAATAGTAATAACACAAATAATTTCTAGCTGCATTTCTGAATACACCACCCGCACGGGCCTCCCTAGTAGCTCAACTATCATTCTTGTTAATTTTCACCCAAGCTTTAATTGGTCTCCTCCAAAAAATATGTTTAATGCAATTTCTAATGGGTTTCACAGTTATCAATGCTTGTGAATTATTCAAGCAAGGAATATCATAAACAAAGGAGGTTGAAACATTCCCAAAAGTAATTATTACATCAATATAGGCGCAGATATTAGCCACCACTTTAACATCCTTCACCTTACCATCCTCATGTTTGATTGTATTTTTGGCCATCCAAATGAACCATAAAGATGTAAGGAACGATTTGCCATGTGATTAAAATGCTTCCTATGATTCCAGACATCCTTACATTGATCCCAATTCAACAAGCCATCACTAGGAATAATAATATTAACTTTACCTCCTAATAATTTCTACATATGGAAACAATAATTGCAAGTAAAAATAAATGATCAAGGCTCTCCTCCTCATCCTTACACAAGAGGCACTTTGAGAATATCATAACTTGGGAACATATTAGACTGTTATCTTTAACATTTAACATCATTCTCAACACCTTAGATTCCCCTACATTCTGAATGATAGTAGAGTGCAAATCTTTAAAATATTTATTGTGCATGTAATTAGCCCAAACTAGTTCTCTAGCATAGAATTTGATCCAAAGTTTTATATAGTTAATTTCAACAACATGATGAATTTACTTAAAGCCCAAATGACCAGCAAAAACTAGTTTACATAACTTCTTCCAACTAACCTAGCGCACACCTTTTTCTCGCCTGACCATAAAAATTTTTTAAAACATATTTTAAGAAGTTTTTTAGTACTTGATTTCATATTGAGAACCTACAAAGCATATAGAGAATGGAGTTTAAGATGCTTTCAAGTAAAGTAATTCGACCACCAAAGGATAGGAATATGTTTGTTCTGTCATAAATTATCTTTTTAATATTCTCAAACACATAATCAAATTGATTTTTTTTCCTTCTACCCTTAAGAAGATTTATATTGAGATATTTATGAGGTTACTCAGCTAAGTTGAAGCCATTGAATTCTTGCATCCACATTTTCAAAGAGCAATTAACTTGTTTACCTAAAAAAAAGTTAACATTTGGCCTTATTAAACATCATACTCAAAGTGTCTTGAAAGCCCATCAGCATCATGTAAGTTCTCCTCATCACAATCTTACAAGTATTAGTAAATAAAATCACATCATCAACATAAGCTAAATGACCCACATTGATATCGACTTTGTGCTTGTATAAAGTTTGAGGTTGGTTTAATTGAAATATATCAATCATTCTAGAGAAATAGTAAAAAACAAGAATAAAAACAGTATGTCATAGTGGGTCATCTTGTTTAATGCACAACTAGATGTGAAATACCTTTGAGTCTTACCATTAATAAGTATGTTATAAAAATTACCTTTAAGCCATTTGCCAATGATATTACAAAAATTGTCTCTTAAGCGTCTTGCATGCAACAACTTATTGTATGTAGGATTTTTTCAAATTTAATTTGATGACCAAATTAACACCTCTGCATTTTTTATCAGTATCAACAAGTAATTATTAGGCCATTTGGATATTATCAATGATGATTATGCTTTGGACAAAAGTCACTTGATTGGAAGTAATAAAACGGAGGTGTTGTTCTAATCTAAACACGATATCCTTAATAATGATTTTAGACAACACAAATGTAAGGCAAATAGGTTTAAAGTCATCCCAATTGGATTTCTCCTGATTTTTATCTATAAGAATAATAATAGATGTGAAGAAATAATTACCCGGATCCTCCCCTTTGAAAAAATTATGAATAACAACAATAATGTCATTTTTAACAATATTCCAGCATTTTTTTTATAGAAATCAATAGTGAAACCATCATGACCGATAGTTTTAATGCTATTAATGAAATAGAAAGCTTTCAAAATTTCCCTATAACCCAAGATCTTTGCTAAACTAGGATTTGTCGTGTAATGCCTTTAGGTCTTGAAAATATCATGTTTAATAGGAGTTCTTGACACATCATTCTTACAAAAAATGTTCTCAAAATATCTAACCAAACTATTACTGATAGCAACTCGATCAATTAAACAATCACCATGCTCATCTTTGATAGCCAAAATTGAATTAATTCTTCTTTTATTCTTACTATACACATGAAAATACTTTGAATTCCTATCACCATCAATAAAGTGAATAGTTCCAGCCTTTTGTTTTAAAAAATCCTCTTCCCACTTTATGATAGCTAACAAATTCTTTTGGGCATCAATCAACTCCTCATCCACCTTGACACCTAAACTCTCCATTTTTTCCGGCCTGTAAACCTCAACATCAACATTCCTCACTTCAACATTTATATCACCAGATACATCTCAATTGCACTTCTTAAGAGTTTTGGCAGTATTTTTATGTAGCACCCAAATCTTAAACCAAGCATTACCTACCTTAAAGGATTTCCATCCATTAAAAACACATTATAAGAAATTAGAATGATTGGACTAAGTGTTTAAATATTGAAATAAATAAAGGAAATATTAAGAAGGAGAGGTGTATGATTAGAACCAGTTCTGGATAGATATTTGACAGTAGAATATTGAAAAATGGACATCCAATTATGATGAGTAGAGAATCTATCAAGCCTTTAAAGACTTTACCTCTTTTCTAGGTGAATACAAGGCCATTATAACCAAAGTTTATGGATCATAATTAAATTTTTAAGTCTATCAAGGGATGAAGGAGCAACAATACACCTGATAATCCAAAGAAGGAAATTAATCATAAATTAGTGGACTTGCCCTTCCTAGTACTTCTAGAAAGGGTAGAAACTATATCTATATCTAAGTCAAGCAAAGTATCCTCCTCATTATTGATTATATTATATGATTTCAAAATCCGCAATTCCTAATTTCCACTTTTTTATCTTCTAGATTTTTGAACACTCCATTCCCCTTCTATCTCATTTTTAGAAGTAACTAGAGCCTCTTCCATTGGATTACCCTCCAGACCTTCCTCCACATATTCCACCTGAGGGTAAATGGTAACAAAATGTAGGGCTCCATCACCTTCCACATTTTGCCTTTGAGATAAATTGTTGTCATCATTGACATCTCCACCTACTTGTTGATTAAAGACGACTTCCTCTTTGTCATCATTTGGAACAACATTATTCTCCCTAATTAGACAATCTTCCCTTCTATCAACAGATGCCAAAATTTAAGGTATCAATACTCACATTCACAACTTTTTCTGCCCCTACACCATTCAGTAGGATTATGAGTTTCATCGGCTTGAGTCATCATGTTTACTTCATCTTCTTCATACATGTTAGGAGGAGGCTTCCTGACAGGATGTAGGACATAACATTGTTCTGCTATGTGGCCAAATATCATACAGTTGCTACAATAATGCAGGTGTTGTTCAACTACCTCTTTTTGTCAGTAGTCGTTATGAGGGGAACCAATCCAAAATTCTTCAGCCACCAGTTGAGTAATATTCCTTTCGACTAGTATTCTAGCCGCCAAAGTTCTTATGACATTATAAGTGGGAATATCTATTTTTATAGGTCTACAAAAAATAACACCCAACAAGAAAAGTATTTCATGATTGAATAGATGAAGTCTTAGCCCAGGGAATCTAAACCAAATTGGAACAATAGGAGATTCAGTTTGAAGGTCAACATCGACATACCACTTAAACAATTTCATATTTTTATTTTCAATTTTCATACAATTTGTGGCAACAATCCACACATAATCCTCCCCCCTACTTAACTGAATAAGAATATGTTTCTCATCTAAAAGACCTACTTCCCAATCTCCAAGTAGTTTTAGACTCTCAAAAGATTTGCAGATTACATCCATTTTAGGATGACTGTAAAAGGAATTTACCCACAAGCGCAAACTTGCAAAGAAGGATAAATCAGAGGTATTAAATTCAGAGAAATGGATGGTCGACTTAACATTTTTTTCTCTAGATTTTCTAACAAACCTCTAAGGTGGCATGATAAGCTTGAGGAAAGACTTTTTTTTTTTTAATCCACCACTAGAGGTTGATTCCGATTAGCTACTCTATCAACAAAGGAATGTCAAATCATAAGGACCATAACAAACACCCTAAATCAAAGTCATCAGAAAAAGAAATAAAGCAACAAAAAACAATCAACACAAAACAACTAAAATAAATGGAGGTCCACGACAAGCCATAAGAAACCAAAAAAGCCACCACAAAAACATTAAAACTTAAATATTCAACAACCAAAGGCAAATCGGTACAATTGTAACAGAAAAACCCCAATAAAATACAAAAACAAGCTAAGAAATGGAGAGCAAAAGGATCCATGGCAAAAGACACGAGGTCCATAGTAACCACACACAAAAAAAAGTGGAAAGGTTTCACCAATGCAACACCAGCGGAACCTTGTACATGTGTATGTTTGTAATTATAATACTATATAAGTACATATGCCGACCTATAAGTGAAAATTTAATCATAAGCGCATGCATGCCACACGTGCAAAACCTTGAACCTAAATGACTTGATTGGCATCATGAACTTTCATCTAGCAGGCTAAGATAATATACGACACGCGTGTATACATATCATTGTCAACAAAGCTCCAACCTAATAAAATTTTAACATATTACAATTTTATTATAGTTGATAGTAGAAAATATTGCCGATTAGAAATAAATAATTCAATGTGATGTCCGCTATAATCTAAATTATATATAAAACTCCAATATGCATCAAAAGATTCCGAAATCAACACACATGTAAATTAGAAAAATTGACATTCATTCCACAAAATTCTCATGTATTTACATAATTGACCCTTAAGGTTTGATATTTATACGCATAACATTTTGGTGTAATAAATCTATATACCAAAAATTATACTTCACTCCTAGAGATTACTAATAATGATCTTCTTAATGTGTGCACAATTCTAATGTATTTACATATCTCACATCTAAGCTTTAATATTTACAAACTTAGCATTGAAATCTTTAATACACATTTCATGCATAGATCTAAAACACCAAAATGTCATATATGTTAATGTGAATGTTTTGGCGTGAAATATGTAAATACATAAAAATTATGGGCTATGTATGTAAATTTCCCAAAATTTAATAAGACGTTAGATATGTAAATATGTCAGAATTATGTGTTATGCATGCAAATGATCATACAAATTAACCAACTTAAACTATCATTCCAAATAAATCTTGAAGGTTTAAGTCACTTTACCAGCAATGAGGAGAGGCGGTGTCGATGCAAAACGAGGCGGTGCGGCGAAGCTCTGGTGGTTGGCGGCGACGAGCACACGACTGGATTTCCCGGCGAAAGAGAGAGGGGTTGGTCGGTGTAGAGGCGTTGGCCGGCGAGGGTGGTTTGGTAGAGGAAGATGGACACTTTCTCGTGTGCGTGGGAGGAAAAGGGAGGTGGAGGAGGTGGTGGAATTCACCGGAAGAAGAGGAGGAGAAGAGAGAGGCTTAGTCCTTCTCTGTTGTATGTGGAGGTAATGAGGAAGTGAAGAGAAGAACCAATTTCTTGCTTCTTGCTTCTTGCCTCGTGCGTTAATTGAATGAGAAATTTACATAAATACCACAATTTTTTTGTATTTATATATCTAACACCCAAAGAATAATTTATACATATACACTAACTTATTTATGGATGAAAAGGTGTAAGAATGTAAATGAGTCGAGTCGAGCTCGAGCTAGCCTCGGCTTGAGCTTCAATTTGATTAATTTTATGGAGTTCGAGCTCAAGCTCAAACTTATGTCCAGGAGTTCGAGCANTGTAAGAATGTAAATGAGTCGAGTCGAGCTCGAGCTAGCCTCGGCTTGAGCTTCAATTTGATTAATTTTATGCAGTTCGAGCTCAAGCTCAAACTTATGTCCAGGAGTTCGAGCCGGTTGTTTATTACAAAAGAAAGAAAATAATATTAATTTAAAGTAGTGTTATACTAAAATGAAAATAGAATGTCGAGAGATAAATAATAAGAAATCACTTAATATTGAATACAAAATATCATTATTTTTAAATATTTTTAATACTTTAAAATTATATACTTTGAATTTAATATATTTGAACATATTTTATATTAGTATTTTTTACACGAGCCAGCTCACGAACTAACGAGTCAAGCTAGGGCTAGCTTGAGCTCGGCTTGTTAGCTCATCGAGCTCAGTTCACGAGCCACTTATCAAGCAGACTTCAACTCACTTTCACCCTTAAAAAGGTGTATATAACTTTTTAAAAACTAAAATAGCATTATTTTTATGCGAAATGAAAGATTTGGATGGTATAAATGTAAAAAAACAAAAGTGGGGGCTTTAGACNGTTCACGAGCCACTTATCAAGCAGACTTCAACTCACTTTCACCCTTAAAAAGGTGTATATAACTTTTTAAAACTAAAATAGCATTATTTTTATGTGAAATGAAAGATTTGGATGGTATAAATGTAAAAAAACAAAAGTGGGGGCTTTAGATATGCAGATAAATATAAATTGTGTGTAGGCAAATGCCCCTCCAAAAACAAAAGGTAAATTCACATACATAAAACAAAATTCTTATGAGTTACAATATCTAATTTTCTAAGTTTTAATTTTGAAATTTAAGCCATATGCATACACATATGAATGATTAGGTGTTATATAAGTATATATATATATGCAAATGCATTTCTTATGTATTTACATATCTAATAATTTAAGTTTGAAGTTGGAATTTTAAACCATACACATAAAAATATGAATGATTAGATGTTATATAAGTAATTACTTAAGCAATGTGGAAAGAGAAAAAAAAAATTAAAAAAGAAAAGAAAAGAGGACNGAAGTTGGAATTTTAAACCATACACATAAAAATATGAATGATTAGATGTTATATAAGTAATTACTTAAGCAACGTGGAAAGGTAAAAAAAAAAAAGAAAAAAAAAAGAAAAGAAAAGAGGAGCTGCCTTTTTGTTCGACGTTGCCGGAGGAAACACAAAAACAGCTCACAAAAATACCATCAAAGTTTTATGTATTTACACGTTGTAAACTTAACTTTTTTTTTTTACATTTCAACCACCAAATTCTTTTTTTATCGCATAAAAATATCACTAGGTAGATAAATATGTAATAATTGAAGTTTAGATGATAGATTTGTAAATACATAAAATTGAGCGAAATGCATGTAAATATTTTTTTTTTAAAGTTTTTCTTATTTATTTATTTATTTTAAATTTGTTTTTCATTCTCCGGCGGCCTTAAAAGTCATCAAACTAGAAATTTTTTTTTTCCAGATCAAAGGAGGAAAAGCCAGGTGGTGGGTCCCACATATTAGAAAATTGTTCTCTCCAAAGAATTCTCCAAAGAGTGGTTTGGAAAAAATATTTTGAAACGCCAAAATAACAACCACCCATTAGTGGGAAGAAAAGAGAGAGAATATATAATAAATATTTACCAAATCATATAATTTAGACACAAAATTTAAAATAAGTTAATGATGATATTATTTTTATATATTATAACATTTAAATAATAATTCACTTTATGGAGGTCTGTTTGGGGTAACTTATTTGGTGTGGCGGTATTTTGAAAACATACCCGACCTGTTTGATAAANGTTAATGATGATATTATTTTTATATATTATAACATTTAAATAATAATTCACTTTATGGAGGTCTGTTTGGGGCAACTTATTTGGTGTGGCGGTATTTTGAAAACATACCCGACCTGTTTGATAACNCTTAAAAGTCATCAAACTAGAAATTTTTTTTTTCCAGATCAAAGGAGGAAAAGCCAGGTGGTGGGTCCCACAGATTAGAAAATTGTTAATTCTCCAGAGAATTCTCCAAAGAGTGGTTTGGAAAAAATATTTTGAAACGCCAAAATAACAACCACCCATTAGTGGGAAGAAAAGAGAGAGAATATATAATAAATATTTACCAAATCATATAATTTAGACACATTAAATTTAAAATAAGTTAATGATGATATTATTTTTATATATTATAACATTTAAATAATAATTCACTTTATGGAGGTCTGTTTGGGGTAACTTATTTGGTGTGGCGGTATTTTGAAAACATACCCGACCTGTTTGATAACTTCGTTTTGACAACTTATGCTTTTTCAGAACGCTGAAAACAACATTTTCACACCACACCTATCTAGGTTGAATAATAACTTTCTAACAATGGTTTGATTTTCCCAACAAAATAAAAAATTATAAGAGCCACCGCATTTTGCTTATCAGCAGATTATTTTTAATAGGCTTATTAACATATTATTCAATAAAGTGCAGCTGCCCCAAACAGACCCTTAATCAAGTCGAGCTAGACTTATTCATCAAGCGCATTTGTTCATTTACAACCCTACTAGCAATCTATTTTGTTCATCACTCGGTTTACCACGAGTGATCTGACTTATGGTCACGTGCGATCGCACAAACAACACACAAATTACGACATCAAGAATATTCATGAATGAAGTAGGACTAATCTATAAATTAAGCAGAGGAGTCGTAGGGAATCAAATTCATGAACTCCAAATATACTGAACCAATAAGATGAGAATTCAAATAGAAAATATAGCAATGCCAGCTTGACCATATTCAAAACAACAAAACAAAGGAGGGGGAAGGTAGGGTCCAATATTCACCTAACCACATCATAATAGTGAAGAAGAAGAACTTAACATTTGCATATATAAATATGAAATGAAGAATTAAATGTGATATATTGGTGCATGCTTGATTAGATTGAAATAACAGGACGAAGAGCAAAAAGGATAAATCCAATTTTCACCAGAGTAGATCAATCAAAACAATGGAAGAACGAAGCCATTACAATCGCTTGACTAGATTGAAATAGCCAGATGAAGATCCAAAGAAGTGAAATATCCATCCAGTTGCATGTTGCATAACTAATCAAAGTTCTAATGTCAGTCTATCTAAATAGAATAAATACGACAAAAGAGAAATAAAGGTTCAATCATAAGCAGACTGGATCAAAATAGTGAAGCCAACAATTTAATATTTACCCGACTGGATCAAAATAACAAATAAAAAATCAAAGAAGTGATAAGAGTGAATTATTCTAAAGCACTATAGGATCAAGCTTGTTAAGAATGCAAGACATGTGATTGATTGAAGGGAATTAACACACATCAGCGAATTGATGTATTTACGTCTGCTACGATCAAATTATTGAGGATTTGATAAAAAAAAAAAAGACATGGGTTGGGGTTTTTGCCATGAATTTTGATATTTGAGTGAGAATTTGTAAAATGGATGAAAGAGGGTGGTTGATTTGTAAATAGCATGTTTCAAGTGGTCAATATGTAATTGCCCCAAACTTAAAATGTTTCCCTTTGGCTCAATCTCCAGGAGTTCTGAATCTTAGGATGCACTTGATAAGACAAATTCTCTCTTAAATAAAATTGAAAAGTTACAATATGAATGAATTAAAAACTAATTTTATTATAATAAACAATATAAATAATTGCAAGTCAATTATGTTAATTTTGATAAAATTATAAATAAATTTAAACCATTAGCTTCATGCAAATTACTTGGAAGCATCAAAGCAGTATATGACCAAAAATGGCATGCCTCTCTAACAAAGGGGCAAGCAAGCTAGACATAAAAAAAAATTCATATATTTAAATCTCATTATATTTGAAGCAGGTTCAAATTACAACATCAGTTTTATTTATTGCATGATTAAAACTGAACTGCTTTATAAAATTAAATCTGGAATTTTTATGAGGAAAATAGAAGTTCTGAAAGCAATATCAAGATGATAAATTTACGTACGTAGCACACAATTCTTATGTATCTACATATCTCACCCCCAAACATTGATATTTACATACAACACTTTCGTGCTTTAAACTCATGCTTGGAATGATGCATTTCACATTTTTAAAAACAATACTAATACTATTTTTTATGTGATAATAAAGATTTGAGTGCTGTGTGAAGTGTGAGATAGGTAAATACATAAGAATTGTATGCAATGTATGTAAATGCACCTAAAAATATTAATAATTTTTAATTTTATTAGAAAAAAAAACAATATATTTTTTTATAAATCTCTTGAAATAGATATGGAAGTGAGAAGTACATTCTCAAAAGAAAACATATCAAATAAAAAAGTGCAGCAACAGTCAATAAATGAAACTGAAAAAAAATATTTTGAAGGCATAGTTACAGTGAAATTACTGAGACAGTGCAGAGCCATATTTGGCGAGTAGGATAACAGCATTATTGCCAAGAGAGATGCATATTAAATTTTGGGAAGATTTACCATACATACCACTAAATTCCTATGTATTTACACATCTAACAGCTAAACTATAATTTTAAATATATACCATCTTAAATATGCATGAAAAGTGCATTTCACTTTTTAGAAGTTGAAGTAATTATATTTTTGATGTGATATGAAAGATTTGGTTATAAATGTAAAAAAATAAAGTTTAGGTGTTAGATAAGCAAATAAATAAGAATTGAGTGGTATGCATGTAAATGCCCCTATATATGCAAAAATAAATACAACATGAATACAAAAAGGAGTTTATACATAAAACAACAGCAAAAAAATGATGTTTACCTCATACGATAGTGCAATTAGGATTTTAAATAAAATGGTGAGAAAACTTAACCCAAAATTAGAAAAAAAAAATTATATAATAAATCTAATTACAGAAAGTTTTAAAAATATAAATTCTATTTTAAACAATAATTACATAACATTTTTCTCTAATTTAAAATAGCCCACCCTTTACCCAGTTTTGATTTCCAACAAAGATCTTATAAATGAATAATTCATATAAAACTAACTACTGGTGATGGTGATATACCTTCACAGCATCTTCTCAAATTTGTCAAGCTTCTTAACTCTCTGCAATGATCTTGCCAACAGCAAAGAGAAAATGCCTGAATATTGAGCACCAAAAATATAGTCAGAATCTGGACAGTTCATTAAAAAAGCAAATTTATCCTTCACGCATTAATTAAGGATATGGAATAACAAAATAGTTATAAATATTTGAATTAGATAAAAAAAAAAGAATCTAAAAAAACTAAAAAGTACAATTAAGGATCTGCTTGGACAAGTTTTTGCTGGAAATTCGATTTAGACAGCCACCATAGTTGTTAGGGAACTAATTTTTTTGCTACTTTCCGCAAATTATTGCGGTGGAAAGCTCTATTTTTGCAACAATATCTATTAAAGAGTGGTGGCTGCTCTCTAACTTTTTTGAAAAGAATAAATATGTATATTTCCCACCTCAGCTATCTAAAAAGCTCTTAGCGCACCAGTTTTACAACCATATTTGCAAAAATCTTCGGCCACCCAAACAGATTCCAAGTTTAAATACATATTTTTCTTGTTTTAACATCTAATTTGAAGTTCAAATTAGTTTATATCTGATAGGGACTTGCCAATCTCTTTTGATGTTTTGCAAAGCTACCGTAAAAAATGAAATCTGTAAACCAAACTTTAGTCCTTCCATGAATGCCAATATTTGAATAAAAATGCCAATTTTTCTAAAGTGTAAGGATTATGCAATAAGATAGAAATTGCTCATATGCTCTCAGCATGATAATGAGATTAGGTGTATCAAATTTGATCCAATTCAAGATGAGGTGATGAATAAAATAACTAGTGAAAGAAGCCGTCTGGTTTTCTTCTCTGAAAATACGTTTTCTTATTAATATGATGCATGTTTTATTTGAAGCTATCGTCCACATGGAAGTAATAGAATAGCAACTGGATTGAGATAATTTAAGAGGTTGTTTGGTTGAAGAGATTTTGAGCGTATTATATACCAAATGCAGAGGTATTGAAAATTCAAATGTTCAGTTTGCTTAATAATAGATCAAAAATATTTTTTAGAATAATTTGAAACTCATTCTTCAATTCATATTTGATGTCTTCTGAAATTGCTCCAATTGGGGGAGATCTAGAATACAACAGGTACCTGCCCTAGGGGCTTGTGAGCTGGCTCAAGCCCGGCTTGTAAAACAAGGTGACGAGCCGAAGTTACCAAGCCACGAGCTTGAGATCATGGTTTACAAGCCGGCTTGATTAGCATACTACTAGTCATTTCGATGCATTTTCTGGTGAGCTCCCGCTGCTCCTCCCCATAGTGCTCCCCGCTGCCGTTCATAAAAGCATCTATCCGGTAACCTTCCTCTGAAGTGTTCTCTTGTGATTCTAAAGGGCTGATTAATCATAGGAACTTGCACCAGTGAGAAATACCGAGCCAAGTTATCACAAGAGAGCATCTCTAGATAATGTCTAGTCTAATATCCAAGCCATCCACTAAAAACATAACTCAAAATTAATTGAAAACATAAAGCAGCAAAAAGTAGGCAAAATATTTTGGTGCGCACAATGGAATTGGGTTTTTTTTAATATTTNAACTTGCACCAGTGAGAAATACCGAGCCAAGTTATCACAAGAGAGCATCTCTAGATAATGTCTAGTCTAATAACCAAGCCATCCACTAAAAACATAACTCAAAATTAATTGAAAACATAAAGCAGCAAAGAGTAGGCAAAATATTTTGGTGCGCACAATGGAATTGGGTTTTTATTAATATTCTAAACAAGCCTTAAGAATCCACATAAGTGAGTGCATTGAAAGAAGTATAAATAATTTGTAAACTGTTTTAACTTGAAAACGAGAAAGTAAATATTAGAAATTTAGATTTGGAAATTAAAGAGTAGAGAATGCAAACTGTTTTATAATAATTTGTCCCAAACTCATTTATGTGCAATCCCTGAGATAACCAACTCAAAAGTTATAGTAATCCTCTTCTTCAAGGATCATAGAAAAGAAAACCATACATACACTACAAGAGAGGATTTAATTAGCGTTCGATATTTGTGTCGAACTACGTCTAATGCAAATATTACCGTTGGATATGCATTAGATTTGCGGCGAATATGGAAGCCGTTTGGATTAAGGCGATTTGCGGCGAAATTTGCGTCGACCTTGAGTTGAACTTTTCAACTCAAATACCTCACTTAAAAGCGTCATACATTGTCTAACGCAAATCCGTCGGACGACGAAAATCCCCCACAATGCCCTAATATATGCATCCTGCGCAACAGAGCCTCATTTTCTTTTTCTTTCCTTCGTCTACGCTTCAGTCCGGCACTCCTCAGGCAATTTCTCTCCGCTGAGCTCCTTCGGCGATAGGCGACTCATTTCACAGTTGATCTTCTCGGCCCCGACGACCTTTTCCCTTCTCAGAATTCAAAGTATAACTTTAAAGAAATTTACATTCATTCAATAGTAAATAGCCAGAAGTAATGCTGTAAATTGTAATTAGAGGTTCTTTTACTCCCAGCTTGCTAACTCCCTTTCCAATTAGCAATTTGGAGCATTTATTTGCATTTACCTCAAAGCTAAGTTGATTAAAAAGTTGTTAAAAATGAATTACCCTTGAGCTGTAAGTTTCAATTAATGCAATTGTGTTGATTTATGTGAAAAATAGCAGCAGCTTCCTAAATTAATTACATATATAACACAAAAGTCGTATGCACTTACATATTTAACTCAAACTTTCATATTTATATTAATAATATTTTAATATATGTAAAGTTGTATTTCATTTTAAAAAGTAGGAGTATTGCTTTTTATATGAAGTTAAAAATTTGAGTGTTATCCATGTAAATATGAAAGTATATGTGTCTAATATGTAAGCACAAGAAATATGCGGTATGTATATAGATGTCACTAGTTAATATGTACTTTTGAAAAATTTATAAGAAAAAAATTAACATAAAGTGAAATCCTTTAAATCTCTACAAATAGCTTGAAATTTAAAATCAACTTCAATACATTTAAAATCAATTTTGATTTGCTATTATTTCGCGTAAATGATTAGTGTTTTTGTTTAAACTTTAAAATCATCTTTGCTCTTGTGGTATGTATTTATGCTCTCAATTTCGCTGTCAAAATGTTGCCTTTCATGACTCTTATTCAATACAACTCTAAATTGTATTACAACATCAATTCTATAAAAAATCAGGAGTTTGGTGGAATGAGTGGTTTTACACTTAGAGACAATGTGAAACAATTATATCGGTGAAAGGGTTGGTGTAGCTCCAGTAGCAGATAACAATAGAGAGAGTCACTTTATTTAGTTTTATCATCTTAAACGTCGACCATCTGATCACCCTATTAGAACTGTAAATGATTTACATTTGGCTTATATTAAGAAAGGTAAAGGTAGGCCTAGGCCTAAGAAGGCTTAGGCATAATCTATTAGAATTACATAAAAATATGACACTCAATAGGAAACGAAGGAGAAAAAAAGTTTAATTCATGTAGCTGACCCCAGGAGGTGTGAAAAATTTTTTGCTTTGTGTAATATATGAAAATTGTGTGCTCTGCATGTATAATTTGAAGTTTAGGTGTTAGGTGTGTAATACATAATAATTGTTTTGATTTTATGTTAAATTTGACGTTTAGGTATTACATATCTTGTACATAGAAATTGTGTGTGGTTTATATGTAAGGATTGATGGTTAGTTGTTAGATATCTAATACATACAAAATATATGCACAACTGAGATTTTGATGTACTGATCCATAAAGTTATATCTATGTTGCACATGAATATTTAATGTTTGAGATTATGAATGTATAACAGATTATATCTAGAATGAAAAATACTCGATGAAGAGTTCTTGAATGATGTTGAAGAATTTATGTATGTGACATCACAACTGTTCATCTACCGTATAGAGAATAAGTTTTGATGTCCATGTGCGAAACATAAAAATCAAGTGTATCGGCCACATGAAGAAGTCAAGTTGGATTTATACCTCAAGAGATTTAAACCAAATTATTGAAATTGGACTGCACATGATGAGCAAGAACCAGAAGTTCAGTACGATCAAGTTGGTGCCTTAACAAGTTATGCCCCTCAAACAAAAGATTACAATCCTGACACATACGAAAAAATGAGTCATGATACATGCAAGACTCATTTTGTTGACTGTTCAAATGTAAACCAAACACCGAACAACAAAACACAACAATTCTATCATTTACTGAATGCCGCACAACCACTTTTATGAGAATGTTGCACTGCACAGACGAAGTTATCAGTGACGCTGAAAATGCTGAACAATAAATCTGATTTTAACATGCCCAGGGAATGTTTCAAATAGGTAACAACATTATTGAAGGAGACAAACCTTACAAAGAATTTAGTTCCGAATGACCTAGATAGAACCAACAAATTAGTGTCCAGGTTAGGGTTACTATATGAGAAGATAGATTACTATGTTAATGACTACAAGATATATTAAAAGACTGTTGCAGTAGAGATGAAATGCATATTTAGTGGTGTTGATAGATTCAAACAAAGGGTAAAAAATAGTAAAAATATTCCATACAAGCGTTTCTTTTACTTTCCGCTCCATACCTCGACTTCAGAGACTGTTAGCTTCTATGTGTACACCTCACATGACATGAATTAGTTTTGGATCTATTGATGCTAATTCTATGAGTCATCCGTAACATGATAAAGCCTGGAGATATTTATATCGTAGTTATCCGAACCTTGCAGCTGAAGCACGCAATGTTAGACTTGACTTATGTAGAAATGTGTTCACCCGTACAGTCACGTCACAATACCGTATTAATATGTTACAATATCGTATTAATAGAGACAAATAATCATTACACTGTATAATTTGCCTCCCGATACGTGCATGACCGTGCCGTTCTTATTTCTGACGTTGATCAAACCGGATCCACAAAGAAAAAAATTGATGTTTACGAATTGCCTTTGATTGACGAGCTTTAAATGTTGTGGGAAACATATGCGCTTACTTATGATATCGCTACAAGATAGGGTTTTCAACTGAAAATTGCTGTTATGTGGACGATTAATGATTTCCTGGCTTATAAAATGCTATTTAGTTGGAGCACTGCTGAAAAATTGACTTGTCCTTATTACATGGATATGTCCAATGCATTCACTATGAAACATGGAATGAAAAATTCCTGATTTGGTTGCCATCGAAGATTTTGGGTCATGATCACCCATTCAGAAGGAACAAAGATGTATTTTTCATAAATATGATTGGAAGATGAAGTCCCCCCGATAACTGGAGTCGATTTATTGCAGATGATCAGTGAAATACAAAAAAACACTAAGAGGCCAAAATTAGCTTCAAATCGTCTTCCTGATTTTGGTGTAACACATAACTAGACGAAAAAAAATATTTTCTGATATCTTCCATATTAGATGACTAATCTGATTAGACATAATCTTCATATTATGCATATTGAGAAGAATCTTTTTGATAACATCTTCAATATTATGATGAATATCAGGTAAAACGAAAGATAACATCAAAACAAGATTGAATTTGAAAGAGTGTTGCAAGAGCATAAGGGTTAAAACTTCAAGAGATAAATGCAGATAAATTAATAAAATCCAAAGCCATATATTGTCCGACATTAGATCAACGGAGGACAATATTTTAATGGGTGCATGCTTTGAAGTTTCCCGATGGATGTGCATCAAATTTGTGGCGCTGTTTTAACTTGGGAATTGGGAAGGTATTTTTCATGAAGAGTCATGACTACAAATTTTTTTTGCAGTGCTTACTACCAATTGCATTTAGTGTATTTCTCATGCCAGTGCTTGATCCATCGAAATAAGTATATTCTTTAGAAGTTGTGTGCACAAACTCTAAATGTTGACTCATTGAGAAACCTTGATGCGAGTATTCCCTTATTATTATGCAAGCTCGAGCGAATATTTTCTTTTGGTTTCTTTAACTCTATAGAGCATCTGCCCATACATCAATGTTATGAGGATATACTAGGTCCAATACAGTACAGATGGATGTATCCATTTGACAGACATATCTTCTCGATATGTACAATCATTATTTATATTTTATTTTAGACTAATCCACTAACATAATTATTCAAAAATGTGTTTATCTTGCTAATTATTAAATAAAATAAAAAAAGAACTGTTAAGAATAAAGTACATCCAGATGGCTCGATAAGCGAGACATACTGGCTACGTAAGACAATTACTTTTAGTTCCAATTATTTTGAACAGGCATCAGATAGATAAATCTCTAGATGACATGCCTTCGCAGCCAAAATTATATGTATTTTAGATATCAGAAAAACCATCAGACAAGCATGGTACACGGTATTTGAGCGATAAAAAGATTCAGACAATTACAATATGTGTTCTAATGAACTGTATTTAAGTTTAGCCATTTATACAGTAAGGCTTACAACGTTCAGAAATATTATTCTCATTTATTATTCATAATGTTATACTAATTAATTTAAACAAACAAATAATAATGAGATGAACATGTTTTTAGGACAGTTTGAACATGAGGAATGACTCTCAAATAAGCAAAAATGTTAAAGAAGAATTCTCTACATTGTTCAAATTATACGTACGTCAAAGCAACTCTTGAATTAACAAGTACATAGTATAATTGTCACGTTCAAAGTTAGACTAATTATACTTTGGAAATTCTTACAGTTTCACAATACAAACAATGGAAGTACACATCAGAGATTAATAGGTCACGCATGAGGGCCTAATCACAAAGTCAATACTTGACAAATATTTAATGTCAATGATTACAGGTTTCACATGAGTTCCGGTATGAAGGGAAGAAGACATAATTGTGGTGTTTGTATTAGAGAAATCACACTCACAGATAACAAGATCAATTATTATGACATACTTAAAGAAGTAGTTCAATTGCAATATCTGAGTGTTATGAACACTGTCTATTTGTTCAATTGTGAGTGGTTTAATCCTGTTCTTAAACAAGGAACACGAGCATTTAGCCTTTATGATATTACCAAAGTCAAAATGAATAAAAGATATGTGAAGTTTGATCCTTTTGTTGTAGCATGACAAACTAGTTAGATTTATTAAATTCGGTACCCTCGTAGAGAAAGAGACAAAATTCATTAGGTTGTGATTATGAAAAATAAACCAAGAAAAACTATTAAGATGCAAAGTATTATTGAACACATTCACCAAATGCAAGGTATCTCGTCAGATTTTGTATTTAGACTAGTTCAAACGAAGATATGTTTGCCCTACAGGATACAACATAAATTTATGAAGAAGTTCCTCAAAATATGGATGACGTCAGAGAAGAAAATTTTTAAGTTCATTATCAACGGGTTCATTTAATGAAACATTATCAAAATGGTCTATAAGTTTGGTTGAGTGCTTTCTTTTTTTTTTCAATTTTGTTATTTTAGGACATAATTGTGACGNATCAACGGGTTCATTTAATGAAACATTATCAAAATGGTCTATAAGTTTGGTTGAGTGCTTTCTTTTTTTTTTTTCAATTTTGTTATTTTAAGACATAATTGTGACTTGCTTACTTTAAATTTGCACCTTCCTATGTTTACTTCTCTACTTATGTCATACTTTCCTGCCTTTTGTAATTTTAGACGTAGTTACCACGTGTTTTCTATTTTGATTATGCACCTTCCACCTTTTACTTGTATATATTGCTCATGAGGCTTTCGTTGTTAGTACTAATTTTAATATTCTCTTCTTTCCTGTTACGAATGGCCACAGGTGGTGTTGGCTGTCCGCCACCTGAGCGACCGCATGTTTTGGCAGTTTGGGAGCACTTATAGGAGCAGGAAGAAGGGCTTGTCTTCTTCCGCACTTGCTCCCACACCTGTTCCCACACATGTTGCCAAACCTGATGCCACGCCTTTTTGACTACCGGGACCTTCCATTGTCGTCCCTCCTACTACTGNAGCACTTATAGGAGCAGGAAGAAGGGCTTGTCTTCTTCCGCACTTGCTCCCACACCTGTTCCCACACATGTTCCCAAACCTGATGCCACGCCTTTTTGACTACCGGGGCCTTCCATTGTCGTCCCTCCTAATACTACAACCCCATGTACTCCAACCCCCTCCTGCAACCCCACATATTGCACCCCCTCCTATTGCACCCAATCCTGCACTATCTCCTACCCAGGCTCCAACTTCCTTCTCCAATGAGCCAGACCCCAGGACTCTCTCCCCTTCGAAGGCACATCTTATTTTGGAGAGGGAATCATAAGTTATCTTTAACATTAAATCAATCTCATTGTTCATTCTCGATATTTTGCGTAACTAATATTTATTTTCCAGATTCATCCCTCACAAGTTGCCCGTGACATGTATCAGGGAGATCATCTGGAGTAGATACGATCATCCGTATCTCNCTTCGAAGGCACATCTTATTTTGGAGAGGGAATCATAAGTTATCTTTAACATTAAATCAATCTCATTGTTCAATCTCGATATTTTGCGTAACTAATATTTCTTTTCCAGATTCATCCCTCACAAGTTGCCCGTGACATGTATCAGGGAGATCATCTGGAGCAGATATGATCAACCGTATCTCTCTTGGAAGTAGATCCCCAGTGTGACTCGGGAACGGGAGTTCGAGGAAATATCATTTAAATTGAATTAGAATACTAATTTAAATTTAGTTTATTATACTAATCGACATCGCATAATTTTTACGTTGCAGAGGTCCTTCAACTAGCTGTCGGAGCATCACCACCAAATCTATTGAATCTTTGAGATTCCTAGCAAATATCAATTGGGTGACACGTTCACCGCATCCTGCAAGAAGGGGAGCGACCCACCTGAGTGGGGGAGGAGCTCTAGGCTCAGGTGACCATAGCCTGGGCAACTTCGGAGTATTAGACAAAGAGCTAGACGAATTCACATAACCAGGCGACCGGGGGTGCCAGGGGCGCTGCACTCCACAGTGGAGGATCGGGCCCCCACACGGAGCACTACTGGAGGCTAATAAAATCTTTTCAATATTCAACGATTCAATGGTCGATGTAATTATGCAGTGCTAATCATTTTTTTATGCTACATGGGCTAAGAAGTATGACCGTCGGCCCTCCACTGCTACACATCGACGTCGGGGAACGCAATAGTGGGCCTCTGAACACTTCCAACAGTTGAATGTATGTAAAAAAAAGTAATTTTTAAAGACTCTTATTGTTAAAAATGCCAATTAATAATTGGTTTTAATT
>JXCR01128088.1:47619-114713 GCA_002079205.1 Phalaenopsis hybrid cultivar | reverse complement strand
ATATATATATATATATATATATATATATATATATATTTCTCTCTCTAAATTCTCTACTTCAAACAAGCATTTATAATTTTTCTAATCTCCCTTTTGTGTGAAGTGATTCCTGAAATTGTTGTGAGATAATCAATCAATCACAAATGTATACATGTTGATTAAGTAATATGCAGATAAAGAGTTTGTTTATCAATCTTATAAGAAAAATTGTCAAAATATTTTCAACAGGAAAGTTCTCATTTACTAAACAGTTGAATCTACTATGAAAGCTCAGTTTGTTGATTTGAAAGGTTCTAAAATTCTAATGCAGAAAAAATCTAAACTAAACTAGATTTTTTTTTAAGTTTTTCATGGATAAAAGGTTCATATTCTTGTGATATNATATATATATATATATATATATATATATATATATATATATATATATATATATATATATATATATATGTCCATTAAAGAGTTATTTCTCTCTCTAAATTCTCTACTTCAAACAAGCAATTATAATTTTTCTAATTTCTCTTTTGTGCAAAGTGATTCCCCAAATTATTGTGAAGTAATCAATCAATCACACAAGTATACATGTTGATTAAGTAATATGCAGATAAAGAGTTTGTTTATCAATCTTATGAGAAAAATTGTCAAAATATTTTTTATAGGAAAGTTCTAATTTACTAAACAATTGAATCTAGTATGAAGGCTAAGTTTGTAGATTTGAAAGGTTCTAAAATTCTAATGCAGAAAAAAAAACTAAACTAAACTAGATTTTTTTTAAGTTTTTCATGGATAAAAGGTTCATATTCTTGTGATACTGGTCTAGTAATTTCTTGTTGTTTTTACTATAAAATCACATGTTATTATTGACAATTACGGACACAATCCTCCTTAGCTTAGCCATGTCATAAAAAGAGTTAGAAATCATATTACAATTAATAGGAATATAACCATATAATGTTTCCCAAGATTTCTCAGATTCCCTATTTATTTTGAAATTTTCTAATGACACTATATCAATTTCACTAGGCTATTATTTGATAACCTACTTTTTCTTATAAACAATGGTTAGAAGTCCTAGATCATAAGGGATTTTAACATTCTATCGGATCTGATTACAAGTAAATTAAGATAAAAAAGTTAACATATCAACATATGAATTCTAATCACTGCAAACGTATTCAGTGAATGAAAACCATAGAATAAAACATCAATAAAATTACATGCCCTACATCATAAGAGTACAACAATGAAATTAATTACAATGCATGAGGAAAAAAAGAAAGATTATAATTACAAACATAAAAATAAAAATAATACAAGAAATACAGAAAACTCAAACTCTAGCAAATCAATCATTGCAATACTCTGTGATCATCTTCATTAATTGCAAGCTTTCTATAGTTATTTCGCATACAAGTGCACTCAATCTCTCGTCACAATCTCTCTAAAATCTCAATAGAAAATAATCCTAGGATTTCCTCCAAAGGAAAACCAAGGGAAAGACCCTAGGGTTTTACAAGACTCCCTTAAAAACAAGAAAAAAATCAACCTCCAATCTCTCGTTGTGTCCTAATTAACCCATTTCATCTCCTTGTACAGCTCTTGCCAAAATCACCATGAAAAAACTTGCCAATTTAAGCTTGGTTTGGCCGGGGGTAGCTACGCCCGTGCATGGCATAATTATGGTGCTAGCTTGTGTAACTACACTAAGGCTTAGCGTAATTACACTGCACTAACAACAAGAGTGGTGTAATTACACCGCAGAGTGGCACAATTACTCCAGATAAAACATTTTTGCTTGCTTCATGTTTTTGGCTCCACAACACGTCCTTAATCGCTGTAACTTGCAAAATATCACCAATAAACCTTTCATAAGAGTAAAATCATGACAAATAGAAAAGAAAACATGACATTTAAAGCAAAGAAATCAAATAAATTTACACCATATTACAAAGCAATTAAAATAAAAATAATTGTAACAATATAACACATGCTACCAAGGCTACCGATGAAGTTACAATGGTGCTAACTTTGTCTCTAAGGCTACATTTAGCATAAGCATATAACATGGGAATTTCAAATTCTCTATTGTCGACAAATGTTTTACCATCACAGAAGGGTTACTTATATTGAAAACTAAGTTTATAAGTGCTAAGGATTTTGTCTAAGAGTTTAAACTACCTACCACAACTATACCCTTTTATCTTAATTTTATTTTATATTAAAAGAATAGCCAAACCAATTAGTCACCATCACCTCACTTTCAACATTCTTCATCTAATATTGTCAAGCATATGCTAATGCGCAATGGTTTTTAAAAGCCACTAGTATTGAATATCCATCTTCTTGATCACTTAATCACCTATCTTATTAGGAGAATAATTAAGCCAGTCACCTAATATCACCCATGCCTACAAATGACCAACATTTAATGTGTACTAGATACCCATGTCTGACACCCATAATCTCTCTCATCCTATTAATTGAATGACCAATTCAACTACATATTATCGCTCAACATCCAATATCCTCTTTGATTGTCATTTGATCCCAAACAATGAATTTTGCTTATTATTAAATTGATATCTAAAACTCATTTTTTTTTGCCACCAATATCCATTCATATTACTCAACACCTATTTCACATTGATAGCGGCTAAACACCTGCAAATAACCAATAGAGCCACATACATCTGATTCCAATCTTCTTAATTGGTCTCTCCTCCAATTAAGAGAATGATGCAATTGATCTCCCATTATCACTAAAGCCTGTCATTCTTGCAGGCAATCATTCTATGTTTGTCAAGGATTGATACTTATCAACCAATGACATTTGATGAACAACCTATACCCCCTCCTAAAAGAAGAATTATTAAATTAATAATTCACCATTGCACAACTTCAAACAACAAACATTTTCTATAGATTATTGAACAATATATGCCAACGACCAACATTCAATGTGCATCTGCTATACACTCGATAATCAAACTCTATATCACCCATATAACAACTGAGATAATCATTAACATCATCTTGATTTCCACCATTTTATGTCAACCATATATCACTATCATCATGCAATAACAATTCTAAAACTCTCACTAAACTTAAATTCTTAATATTAGTTAAATATTATTTACATTTTTAATTTAATTATTACATTTATACTGATTTAAATTCTTTTTAAGAAGTGATAAATTTTAAGTAGATAAAAAAACTTTCTAATTAAAATATTTGTTAATTTTACCTTAATTTTTAATTTTGACACCCTCATCAATTTTGATATTTTTGTATATCTTATATGATAGATTAAAAGGTAATTAAAATGTAAGATAAAAATTTAGTCAAATTGATTGAATTCCTCTCCTACCTAGACATGCATGTTACAATTGTACTAACCTCTAACTTTTAACATAGAGCCCTTATGGCTAAAAATAAATAAATAAATAAAAGTCAATTATGTTAAATCTATTGCGGCCTTAGGCGGTGTTTGGCTGCAGCACAGTAGGATTTATCAAATTCCCGAAACCCGCCAAAGCTCGCGATAGAAGCGGCGAAGATGGAGCAAACGTGCAACTAGGGGTGTAAACGAACCGAACACGAACGAACAGTGCTTATGTTTGTGTTTGTTTCGTTTGAAATTTAATTTGTTTGAAATAAGCTCGTGTTTGAAATTGGTCAAGAAATGACTGTTCGTGTTCGTTTCTTAACGAACGAGCCGAACACGAGCTGTTCGCGAACGACGAGTCAGTATGACACCCCTAATATTAATATATATAATAATATATTATATTAATTATATAACTTAATTTATATAAATATATAATATCTAAATGAGTATATTACTAATATAGTATATTAATATATTATTATTATTAATTTATTATATATTATAATTTATAAAATTTAATTTTTTAAAATATCATAAATTTTTTTATATAATTATTTTAAATTATTTTATATTTCGAACAATAACAATTCGAACACGAACGAACGCATCACTGTTCGTATTTAATTTGTTTAACTAACAACACGAAAAAAAATTTATTCACATTCGTCTAGTTTACTTATAGAGCGAATTGAACACGAACTCATTGACGAACTGAACATGATCTATTCGCGAACAACGACAGAGTAAATCCGTGAAAACTGCCTCGAAATAAGATTTGATAATTCCAAATTTAGATGCTGGTTGAGTTTAATGAAGAGTTGTATCTAATTTTTCTTATTTTTTGGGTGTTTGCCACGTGGTAAAAGAATAAAGACGTAACGTGGCGGCTAGTGATCCGAACATGAAGTTTGATTTTTTATGATGGAGCGAGATTCGCGAGGATTCGGATGTAAGAAATTCTCTGGCGCCACGTCCGCCTGCGGGCTGCCCGAAGCCGCGATAGTTACATTTTTTTTGGATCGACGCGGAAGCTTCCCTGTTCTGTCGGGATCAGCGAACAGCGTTTTTTTTTAATAAGAAAAAGTATTTATTTTCTCAAAGCTTTCGAGTTGGCTAATGATGATAATGCTCTCTTTCATGAACTTAAGCAAAATAGCACCTGAAAATTTCTAATTTACTTATTTAACATTTGAATTTAAATATTCAATAATCTAGCACTAATTTGTTAATTTTTTTGGCCGAGATTGTCTCTATTCATAGAAGTGTATTCATGCAATTACAAAAATGAAAAATTATATAAAAACCAATTATAACTTAAATTTGAATATGACGGTGACATGTTTATGAGTTCAGTCGACTGAGATGTCAGTTGAGTGGTGATTTTGCTTGTTAAGGTAAAAGCAGGTTGGTCAACTAATTACAATTGGGTGCCCTTGTAAGGGGAAAATATTTGCGTACGTCCAACTGTACGCAACTCTATGTACGTCGGAGATTATTCTGAGGGTAAAGGAGGGTTATATCCGCGTTATACCCCCCTGTAACCTCCCTGTAACTTACATGTACCTACGAAACTACAGAAGCGTGAAACTTATTTATAAGTTACAGGTAGGTTATAAGAGGGTATAACGCGAATATAACCCCCCATGTACCCTCTGAATAACCTCCCGACTACAATTGAACGTACACAAATATTTCCCCTTGTAAAGAGTTTAGATGGCAGGGACTGTAGGCGTGATCTGTCGATTGAATCACTTATCATAGTATGCCGGTTGATGGAGCGGTCGTTGAACGGTTAACTCGGATCATGCTCTTTTAGTCTGATGCCTATCTTATGCTTCATAGAGAAGGGTTTCAAAAGTTAAAAGAGATGAATTTGTCATGGCATAATATGTGATAATGAACGCAGCAACGTGCAAGCATGTGATGCTACAATGGAATTAGGACAGTTTTTCTTTTATTTATTTAAATTTTTAAGTGATATGTGAATAAATAATAAAATTTATGTATTACATAAATAAATTGAAAGAATTTCAGCTCAGTGAATGTAAATCTTTTAAGAAAATTCATCAAAGAAGCACAATTTTGATGCATTGGAGCTTCAATAACTCGATGTACAACCATGAACAGCTATTCCAAACAGCATGGACAGACGTCCACCTAAATAGACTTTTCCTCAGATCCAGATCCGTCAAAGAAGCAAACCCAAATAATGATGGCAAAAGTGGTCAACACTACCATACGAAGACTAGACTCGGACAAGCATCGACCAAGTACGAGTGACTGAATGCAATTAGCCAAAAGATGAGGAAAGGGAATGCCAAGCAGTAATTCACTAGATAGTTGAGTTAGAGGAAATCTTCATGAAGATTTTGACTTTAATGAAAATGTGACCAAACAAGATAGTTGGGTGTCTGTAAAAGCCTAAGTATCATTAGGACATACACGCATGGAAATTACCTTCTATATGTTCACCTCATGTTTTTTGTCAACATCCCGCTACTCGCAATTCTACCGGCGTCAGCAATGTCTTGTATGTTGCAGGTTGGTGGCTTAAGTGATGGAAATGATACAGCTGCAGTTACAAGCACATTCCCTGTGTTGCAATAATAGTATGTTAAGTGCTTACATATCTCAATCTTCTTTGATGTATAACTAGTTATATATATCAATCAATCAAAAAATTATAGTGGCATTTACAATATTAAATTTAAGTTCAAAATTATGAGTTACATATGCATGAATATATGTAACCGTATAGTATATATGTATGTGTGTGTGTGTGTGCAAAGAATATATGCATAATGCATATATTTGAATACACATATATGTATAATCAAATTGAAATAATTAAAACCTTATTGAACTAAATTATAAACTCAATCGAAACGTTAAATCTAACTCAAAATTAGAACTTTAAAATAAACATGTCACCTATTTACAGAAATGTATATGCATATCTATACGTATAATTAATGAAACCTCAACAAAATTAGTACAATTTAATTAGGTAGCAAGTTAGATTAGCAGCATTAACGGCTCTATCTGAAGTGATGGTTATGGGCATGTCATGAAGACAACAATCTCCTTGAAAGTATAAGTTTGCATCGTGTGACACCTCCATCTATCTATAATAAGGAGCAAAATGTGTCATCTTGGAAAAATAGATTACCACCATCATAATAGAATTCTTACTTTGTATGTCTGTGGCAAACTTACCACAAAGTTTATGCTTGCATCTAACCAAAGTGTTTCTGGAACTAGAAGGGGAGTGTCTACAGATGTATTGTCTTCAAGTTTTAGCCAAATGACATCCTACATTATCGGACATATCTCTTCACATCCTGTACTAATCTGGGCTGGTATAAATTGACTTCACTAAAAAAATAAGCTAAATGCTAAGTATCAGACGCAGGCAAAAAGTTTAGGAAAGCCCAGGTCGCTAAAAAAGGTGACTTTGTGTGAATTAAATTGAGGAAGAAAATGTATCCTACGTGGTAATTTGGAAAACTCAAGCTTTTAACTAACGGTCCATTTAGAAAAGCTAAGAAGATCAATGACATTGCATATAAGGTCGATATATAGCAATACTACAATTTGCTACCTTTAACATCATTGAATTGTTGTCCTACTACAGGAATCTAGAAGCTTCTAGGGAGGCGAGTAACATGAAAGTATCCCATCAAGCGCGAAAAATTTTTATCAATGGTGAATGGCACGCTATAACACAAAAGTCTCCATAGAGCTATAACGCATAATGCATAGCGTAGCACACAACATTTTAAATATGGCACAAAATATTAAAAACATTAGTAAAAAAATACAAGTAAATGTGAAATAACATTAAATTGAAAGATAAAATAGCATGAACATAAAAAAGAAAACTTAAATTCAAATGTTTAATATCTCAATTACTTAAATTTAAAAATATTATGACATTTAACAATTCTAATATTTTTATAAGTAATTAAATTAATCATTCGAAGAATTCNCTTAGCCATGTCATAAAAAGAGTTAGAAATCATATTACAATTAATAGGAATATAACCATATAATGTTTCCCAGGATTTCTCAGATTCCCTATTTATGTTGAAATTTTCTAATGACACTATATCTATTTCACTAGGCTATTATTTGTTAACCTACCTTTTCTTATAGACAATGGTTAGAAGTCCAAGATCATAAGGGATTTTAACATTCTATATGATCCGATTACAAGTAAATTAAGATAAAAAAAGTTAACATATCAACATATGAATTCTAATCACTGCAAAAGTATTCAGTGAATGAAAACCATAGAATAAAACATCAATAAAATTACATGTCCTACATCATAAGAGTATACAAATGATATTAATTACAATGCACGAGGAAAAAAAGAAAGATTATAATTACAAACATAAAAATGAAAATAATACAAGAAATACAGAAAACTCAAACTCGAGCAAATTGATCATTGCAATACTCTGTGATCCTCTCCATTAATTGCAAGCTTTCTATAGTTATTTCGCATATAAGTGCACTAAATCTCTCCTCACAATCTCTCTAAATCTCAATAGAAAATAACCCTAAGATTTTCTCCAAAAGAAAACCAAGGGAAAGACCCTAGGGTTTACAAGACTCCCTTAAAAACAAGAGAAAAACCAACCTCCAGTGTCTCGTTGTGTCCTAATTAACCCATTTCATCTCCTTGTACAGCTCTTGCTAAAATCACCGAGAAAAAAACTTACCAATTTAAGCTTGGTTTGGCCGGGGGTAGCTACACCAGTGCATGGCATAATTATGGTGCTAGCTTGTGTAACCACACTAAGGCTTAGCATAATTACACTGCACTAACAACAAGAGTGGTGTAATTACACCGCAGAGTGGCACAATTACTCCAAATAAAACATTTTTGCTTGCTTCATGTTTTTGGCTCCACAACACGTCCTTAATCGCTGTAACTTGCAAAATATCACCAATAAACCTTTCATAAGAGTAAAATCATGACAAATAGAAAAGAAAACATGACATTCAAAGCAAAGAAATCAAATAAATTTACACCATATTACAAAGCAATTAAAATAAAGAATAATTGTAACAATATAACACGTGCTACCAAGGCTACCGATGAAGTTACAATGGTGCTAACTTTGTCTCTAAGGCTACATTTAGCATAAGCATATAACATGGGAATTTCAAATTCTCTATTGTTGACAAATGTTTTGCCATCATAGAAGGGTTACTTATATTGAAAACTAAGTTTATAAGTGCTAAGGATTTTGTCTAAGAGTTTAAACTACCTACCACAACTATACCCTTTTATCTTAATTTTATTTTATATTAAAAGAATAGCCAAACCAATTAGTCACCATCACCTCACTTTCAACATTCTTCATCTAATATTGTCAAGCATATGCTAATGCGTAATGGTTTTTATAAGCCACTAGTATTGAATATCCATCTTCTTGGTCACTTAATCACCTATCTTATTAGGAGAATAATTAAGCCAATCACCTAATATCACCCATGCCTACAAATGATCAACATTTAATGTGTACTAGATACCCATGTCTGACACCCATAATCTCTCTCATCCTATTAATTGAATGACCAATTCAACTACATATTATCGCTCAACATCCAATATCCTCTTTGATTGTCATTTGATCCCAAACAATGAATTTTGCTTATTATTAGATTAATATCTAAAACTCATTTTTTTAACCACCAATATCCATTCACATTACTCAGCATCTAATTTCACATTGATAGCGACTAAACACCTGGAAATAACCAATAGAGCCGCATACATTTGATTCCAATCTTCTTAATTGGTCTCTCCTCCGATTAAGAGAATGATGCAATTGATCTCCCATTATCACTAAAGTCTGTCATTCTTGCAGGCAATCATACTATGTTTGTCAAGGATTGATACTTATCAACCAATGACATTTGATGAACAACTTATACCCCTCCTAAAAGAAGAATTATTAAGTTAATAATTCACCATTGCACAACTTCAAACAACAAACATTTTCTATAGATTATTGAACAATATATGCCAACCACTAACATTCAATATGCATCTGTTATACACTCCATAATCAACTCTATATTACCCATATAACAACTGAGATAATCAATAACATCATCTTGATTTCCACCATTTTATGTCAACTATATATCACCATCATCATGCAATAACAATTCTAAAACTCTCACTAAACTTAAATTCTTAATATTAGTTAAATATTATTTACATTTTTAATTTAATTATTACATTTATACTGATTTAAATTCTTTTTAAGAAGTGATAAATTTTAAGTATAAAAAAAAAATCTTTCTAATTAAAATATTTGTTAATTTTACCTTAATTTTTAATTTTGACACCCTCCTCAATTTTGATATTTTTGTATATCTTATATGATCCTCTAACTTTTAACATAGAGCCCTTATGGCTAAAAATAAATAAATAAATAAAAGTCAATTTATTTAAACGTCGACAAACAAAATTAGAGAAAGCCGTCTTAGATGGTTTGGTCATTAAACGTNTATATATATATATATATATATACATATATATACATATATACATATATACATATATACATACATACATACATACATACATACATACATGAAAAAAAAGACAAATCAAATAAAAGAAGAAAATCATCTGAAGAGAATCTATTATATATATGTATACGTATATGTCAATCTTTCTCTCGGCGATCCTTTTGATGGGATTCTATTAAGGTGTCTCTCCGAAGAAGAATCCAAACTGGCTTTCTAAAAAGCACACTCCGGTGTTTGTGGTGCACATCAATCAGAACCTCAGTTGTACCATCAATTGAGACACTTGGGTACTGGCCTTCTCTGATAAAGGATGCTATCCAGTTTTCCAAAACAAAAGTTAATCCAGTATGTATACATACATACATACATACATGTATGTATGTATGTATGTTATGTATGTATGTATGTATGTATGTATGTATGTATATATATATATATATATATATCATTTTATATTGTGTTTAGTGTTATTTGTGAATTATATTGATTGCAATTGCTCTTAATTGGATCACATGTGAAAGTAAGTTATTTAGTACTCCTAATTTCATTTTTTTTAATTTATCACAAGTGCATAATTTTTTATTAAGTTTATTACTGTAGTATATATAATTTTGAATAAATTTTAAATTTTAACTAATTTGGGACTTTGTTTCTATAATAGAAATTACACAGTTTTTAACTATTCTATTTTGTGGTTATTTTTAACATATGCTTAAGTGGTAAAACATGTTTTAAATATGTATGCTTGAGCTATTTACTATTTTTTATTTGGCTCTTTGATTAAAAGAAGTTTATTTATATAATTAAGAGCTTAACATAATCAAATTTATCATTAGAGATAAATCATATTATTGGTTGAAGAAAGAAAAGCCATGATAGATGATAATCCATCTCAATTCCACTCTATGTAAAGCTCATTATCAATCTAATTTTAATATAAGAAGCTTCTTTAAGAGGCAACATCCTTTTAGTTAAGATTAATTATAGTTCAAAATAAAAAGGCTCTATTACTAAATTATTCAACTCACTTAGACTATTCAAGCTTCCTTTGCACATCAAGTTCATTGCCCTAGCTCTTGGATTGGGAGAATAAAGATCTAAAAGTTGTATCCAATTTGATATAAGCTACAACTCATACCAATCAGAACCCAAAGAGTTTGAAGTCATTCCTCTAAATTCAAAGCACCAAATTAGAAATTTATAAAAGCAAAGGTTCTGAAAATCAAATGGGACATTAAACATGTAAAGAGAGGGTTTCAAAGTTCAAAGTTTAACCGATTGACNAGGCTCTATTACTAAATTATTCAACTCACTTAGACTATTCAAGCTTCCTTTGCACATAAAGTTCATTGCCCTAGCTCTTGGATTGGGAGAATAAAGAATTAAAAGTTATATCCAATTTGATATAAGCTACAACTCATACCCATCAGAACCCAAAGAGTTTGAAGTCATTCCTCTAAGTTCAAAGCACCAAACTAGAAATTTATAAAAGCAAATGTTCTGAAAATCAGATGGGACATTAAACATGTAAAGAGAGAGTTTCAAAGTTCAAAGTTTAAATGGGTGATATAATAAATCATAAATTTATTTAAAAATCACATAAATGCTGCAATATTAACATAATCAATGCCTTAACAATTTTGTTACAAAGAATAGTATAAGTTAAANCATATTCAAATTTATCATTAGAGATAAATCATATTATTGGTTGAAGAAAGAAAAGCCATGATAGATGATAATGCATCTCAATTCCACTCTATGTAAAGCTCATTATCAATCTAATTTTAATACAAGAAGCTTCTTTGAGAGGCAACATCCTTTTAGTTAAGATTAATTTTAGTTCAAAATAAAAAGGCTCTATTACTAAATTATTCAACTCACTTAGACTATTCAAGCTTCCTTTGCACATAAAGTTCATTGCCCTGGCTCTTGGATTGGGAGCATAAAGATCTAAAGGTTGTATCCAATTTGATATAAGCTACAACTCATACCAATCAGAGCCCAAAGAGTTTGAAGTCATTCCTCTAAATTTAAAGCACCAAATTAGAAATTTATAAAAACAAAGGTTCTGAAAATCAGATGGGACATTAAACATGTAAAGAGAGAGTTTCAATGTTCAAAGTTTAACCGAGTGATATAATAAATCATAAATTTATTTAAAAATCACATAAATGGTGCAATATTAGCATAATCAATGCCTTAAAAATTTTGTTACAAAGAATAGTATGAGTTAAGAGAAGAAATCATCTTCCAACCAATTTTGCCAAATTTGATAAGACAAGTTTTAATAGTGATATATTTTGGATTTAATATTAAAGATTTAAGCATTATGTTTTGAAATATGAAAGTTTAGGTGTTAAATATTAAAATTAGTGTCTCTTGGAATGATTTTTGAGAGAATTGTTCTTATGAAAATAATAATAATAATTAAAATAAATAAATTCTCCAATTTTTAATAAGAGTAAAATTTTCTTATATTTTAAAGACTTTATATAATAATAATAATAATAATAAGTTGTTTTGAAAAATATTATTATTATTNTGTTTTGAAATATGAAAGTTTAGGTGTTAAATATTAAAATTAGTGTCTCTTGGAATGATTTTTGAGAGAATTATTCTTATGAAAATAACAATAATAATTAAAATAAATAAATTCTCCAATTTTTAATAATAGTAAAATTTTCTTATATTTTAAAGACTTTATATAATAATAATAATAATAATAATAATAATAATAATAATAACAATAAGTTGTTTTGAAAAATATTATTATTATTGTTATTTTATTAAAATTTTCATCATTATTAATGTTCATAACCTTATCTTTTATTTTATTTTTTTTAGATTAAAACATATTTTTTTCTAAAAATAACATATAATTGAGAATTTTTCAAGAAAAATATTACCTAAATTTTAAATTATAAAATTAATTAAAACTTTATTTTATTTTACATATTAAATTGATTAATTCATGTGGTGATCATTTTTAATAAATTGATTGATCCATTCTATAAAATGAATGGATGAAGTTTATGTTTCACCTATAACACTTGTTGCTCAACCTAAATTATTTTTTCCCCTATTATTACATTTAGTCCCACATCTCAAAGAGGTATATATTATTTGATGCTTAGAAGAATATTTGTAAGAATGAATGATTAATTTAAAGAGGATTTTAATGGGATGCAATTTAGTTAGTTTAAATTTTTTAGTACATTACCTTGCCATGAGTACGGTAAAAGCTGAAGAAACTATGAAATGAGCTCTTTGCAGGATTTGAAACAAAATTGAATCTGATTCAACTGATTTATTAATAGTTCCACGAGGGAGAATGGGTTTGGGCTGAAGCAAGACCAGAAGGGGCTTACAACTGACNTGGAGCTCATTATGTATTGCGAAATTTTCCTACGTACCACATAATTCTTATATATTTACATATTCAGAACCTAAACTTTATTATTTACATATATAGTATTTCGTAACATAATCACATTAAATTATATTCATGAAAAGGCGCACTTCAATTTAAAAACATAGTATTACTGGTACTTTTGATTTAATATTAAAAATGAGTGTTATATAAATATATATTAAAGTTTATATCTTAAATGTGCAAAGATAAAAGAATTGAACAAATGTATGTAAATTTACTTATCATTTTTTTAAATTAAATCTTAAAAATCAACTTAGCATGCATCATAAGAGCAATGCGCTGTGCACAATTGCCCGTGCATGGCCTAAATGAATCACGTCATTTTAGTGCATCTTATCATGCAATGCAAATAGAATAGAGTATACTGCATAGAGACATGAGCAAATGGCAGACATCATTTTCTACCATCAACATATATGGGCGAGACAAGCACGAGACAAATGCGAGATGAGATTTTTTCATCCAGTGAAAACCAAAGTGAGAAAATTCNATATATATATATATATATAGATGCATATAGATGCATATACACAAATACACGCCTCAAAAATTAAAGTGGAGCGAAGGAGGAAGAGAGAGAATAAAAGTATTAGGAAATTCTAAGTTAAGAGGCCAGGAAAAAATCCTCCGACTCGGGGTCTCTATTCATAGAAGTGTATTCATGCAATTACAAAAATGAAAAATTATATAAAAACCATCCATAATGCAATCAATGCACTTATTTAATACTAGTTTGTATTATAACTTAAATTTGAATATGACGGTGACATGTTTATGAGTTCAGTCAACTGAGATGCCGGTTGAGTGGCGATTTTGCTTGTTAAAGTAAAAGCAGGTTTGTCAACTAATTACAATTGGGTGCCCTTGTAAGGGAAAAATATTTGCGTACGTCCAACTGTACGCAACACTGCGTATGTCGGAGATTATTTTGAGGGTAAAGGGGGGTTATATCTGCGTTATACCTCCTGTAACCTTCATGTAACTTGCATGTACCTAGGGAACTACAGAAGCGTGAAACTTATTTATATGTTACAGGTAGGTTACAAGGGGGTATAACGCGGATATAACCCCCATGTACCCTCTGAATAACCTCCTGACGTACGCAGCGCTGCGTACAGTTGGACGTACACAAATATTTTCCCTTGTAAGGAGTTTAGATGGAGGGGACTGTAGGCGTGGTCTGTCGATTGAATCACTTGTCATAGTATGCCGGTTGACGGAGCGGTCGTTGAACGATTAACTCGGATCATGCTCTTTTAGTTTGATGCCTTTCTTATGCTTCACAGAGAAGGGTTTAAAGAGTTAAAGATATGAATTTGTCATGGCATAATATGTGATAATGAACGTAGCAACGTGCAAGCATGTGATGCTACGATGGAATCAGGACAGTTTTTCTTTTATTTATTTAAATTTTTAAGTGATATGTGAATAAATAATAAAATTTATGTATTACATAAATAAATTGAAAGAATTTCAGCTCAGTGAATGTAAATCTTTTAAGAAAATTCATCAAAGAAGCACAATTTTGATGCATTGGAGCTTCAATAACTCGATGTACAACCATGAACAGCTATTCCAAACAGCATGGACAGACGTCCACCTAAATAGACTTTTCCTCAGATCCAGATCCGTCAAAGAAGCAAACCCAAATAATGATGGCAAAAGTGGTCAACACTACCATACGAAGACTAGACTCGGACAAGCATCGACCAAGTACGAGTGACTGAATGCAATTAGCCAAAAGATGAGGAAAGGGAATGCCAAGGACAAAAGATAAACAGTAATTCACAAGATAGTTGAGTTCGAGGAAATCTTCATGAAGATTTTAACTTTAATGAAAATGTGACCAAAGAAGATAGTTGGGTGTCTCTAAAAGCCTAAGTATCATTATGACATACACTCATGGAAATTACCTTCTATATGTTCACCTCATGTTTTTGGTCAACATCCCGCTACTCGCAATTCTACCGGCGTCGGCAATGTCTTGTATGTTGCAGGGTGGTGGCTTAAGTGATGGAAATGATACAGCTGCAGTTACAAGCACATTCCCTGTGTTGCAATAATAGTATGTTAAGTGCTTACATATCTCAATCTTCTTTGATGTATAACTAGTTATATATATCAATCAATCAAAAAATTATAGTGGCATTTACAATATTAAATTTAAGTTCAAAATTATGAGTTACATATGCATGAATCTATGTAACCCGTATAGTATATGTGTGTGTGTGCAAAGAATATATGCATAATGCATATATATGAATACACATATATGTACAATCAAATTGAAATAATTAAAACCTTATTGAACTAAATTATAAACTCAATCGAAACGTTAAATCTAACTCAAAATTAGAACTTTAAAATAAACATGTATCACCTATTAATAGAAATGTATATGTATATCTATACGTATAATTAATGAAACCTCAACAAAATTAGTACAATTTAATTAGGTAGCAAGTTAGATTAACAGCATTAACAGCTCTATCTGAAGTGATGGTTATGGGCATGTCATGAAGATCTCCTTGAAAGTATAAGTTTGCATCGTGTGACACGTCCATCTATCTATAATAAGGAGCAAAATGTGTCATCTTGGAAAAATAGATTACCACCATCATAATAGAATTCTTACTTTGTATGTCCGTGGCAAACCCACCACAAAGTTTATGCTTGCATCTAACCAAAGTGTTTCTGGAACTAGAAGGGGAGTGCCTACAGATGTATGGTCTTCAAGTTTTAGCCAAATGACATCCTACATAATCGGACATATCTCTTCACATCCTGTACTAATCTGGGCTGGTATAAATTGACTTCACTAAAAAAATAAGCTAAATGCTAAGTATCAGAAGCAGACAAAAAGTTTAGGCAAGCCCAGGTCGCTAAGAAAGGTGACTTTGTGTGAATTAAATTGAAGAAGAAAATGTATCCTACGTGGTAATTTGGAAAACTCAAGCTTTTAACTAACAGTCCATTTAGAAAAGTTAAGAAGATCAATGACATTGCATATAAGGTCGATATATAGAAATACTACAATTTGCTACATTTAACATCATTGAATTGCTGTCCTACTACAGGAATCTAGAAGCTTCTAGGTAGGAGAGTAACATGAGAGTATCCCGTCAAGCGCGAAAATTTTTATCAATGGTGAATGACACACTATAACACAAAAGTCTCCATAGAGCTATAACGCATAATGCATAGCGTAGCACATGCCATTTTAAATATGGCATAAAATATTAAAAACATTAGTAAAAAAATACAAGTAAATGTGAAATAGCATTAAATTGAAAGATAAAATAGCATGAACATAAAAAAGAAAACTTAAATTCAAGTGTTTAATATCTCAATTACTTAAATTTAAAAATATCATGCCATTTAACAATTCTAATATTTTTATATGTAATTAAATTAATCATTCGAAGAATTATCATCATCATCATAAGTCAAGTAACTTTATTTTTTTTCATCACCATTATTATAACCTCATGAATTATAATTTCCATCATCATTCTCATCGAGCGAGTGGAGCTCATTATGTATTGCGAAATTTTCCTACGTACCACATAATTCTTATATATTTACATATTCAGAACCTCAACTTTATTATTTGCATATATAGTATTTCGTAACATAATCACATCAAATAATATTCATGAAAAGGCGCACTTCAATTTAAAAACATAGTATTACTGGTACTTTTGATTTAACATTAAAAATGAGTGTTATATAAATATATATTAAAGTTTATATCTTAAATGTGCAAAGATAAAAGAAATGAAACAAATGTATGTGAATTTACCTGTCATTTTTTTTAAATTAAATCTTAAAAATCAACTTAGCATGCATCATAAGAGCAATGCGCTGTGCACAATTGCCCATGCATGGCCTAAATGAATCACGTCATTTTAGTGCATCTTATCATGCCATGCAAATAGAATAGAGTATACTGCATAGAGACATGAGCAAATGGCAGACATCATTTTCTACCATCAACATGTATGGGCGAGACAAGCACGAGACAAATGCGAGATGAGATTTTCTCATCCAGTGAAAACCAAAGCGAGAAAATTCCAGTCTGCTGCTAGACCATCGGCCCTATAGGTCCTTGTTCATCTTATATTGATTTATAATTAAGGTTTAATATGTGTCTTGGTATAAGTATGTAGCTTGGAACCTAGCTTGTCACATTTAGGTTTTGATTTATAAAAAATAAACTGTTTTCTTTAGTTTTTCCTTGCCAAATTATAGTATCATTTGATCATTCTCAAATGATTTGCCTGTAACTTGAGGGGATCTAGGTGTTGATATCTCTCAAACAACCAAGGACCTCTGATACCACCTGTTTAGCAGCCGACCTGCAATTTTCTAGTTCTGGTTTGCTGTCCCAGCCACTGAGTGTAACAATTTCTTAGCCACCAGCAACTTTTCACCCTCCTTTCTCATCCAACAACTTACCTAACTGCTCTTTTGATCGCCCCGTCTACCAACCTTAGATTGACGCCATCCAAAGTGCCAAATGCTAAAAAGAAAATACTGTTTAAAGCACAAATTTAAACACAACAAAGATGATAGAAGAGAAAAATGCAAAATTTTAACAACTACTCATTTTAAGAAAGAGATTGACGATTAGAAGGTAGTGGCAAGCATGTGGGACGCCATTCAGTTTCAGGATGAGAGAACCACTTTTCTACTCATGCACTAATCCAGTGAAACCAACCCATTGGAAATAGAAATATACAATTTCATACAAAAGATAAAAATTAGAGCACAAATATAATGAAATCCCTGAGCACTACCATTTAGGGATGCATTCAACTCCACCAGCGTTTCAATAAGTCATAAGCGAATTCACATGCTAGAGGATGCTGGTTGAACTCAACACCTCAAAACAAAGGAAAAGTTAAAAAAAAACAATCATTAAGAATAACTTACGGAAAAGGGTGCTGGGCAAGTACCATAACTATTGCTTCTCTTGTGCCATCTTTTTCCTTATCTCACGTGCTGTATTAAAAATACCCAGCGTTGGTGTGTTGCAAATAAAGCATTTCTTGTTCTTTGAATGATGCTGCACATCAAACGGAAAAAGAATGTTAAGATCTAAGGGAACAAATAAGTATGGATGATGAAATCACGAATGATGCTTAAAGACAGAGCATGACGATTACTAGAGAAGTAGCCAAATGAAGTAGCTCCTCGTAAGACCTTTAGATATCTATGTAAAATAGCTCCTGAAACTAACTGTCATAAAATAAGATGGCCGTTCTAATAATATTGATGGTGTTGATGGCTGGTTGATTGTTAATATAAATATGGTCATACAGATTGAGGTGGATACATCCCTAAAGGAAAGTATTAGTTCTGGATTAATCCAATTTATCCAATCAAGGAACAAAAAGTCATGCTGACGCAATTTTTGTGTAATGCTTGTATAAAAGGATAATGGTCTTTCTAAATCTACACTTCCGGATCATCAAAAGATCCATGAAAGCACTTCAATCAAAGACTAAGGGGGTCATTATCAATCTCCAAGCCATCAACACAAATCTAGCAGCTCGATGGAGATATCCAAAAACAGTAATCTCAAGGTGGATTCATGCAGTCGTCACTTTACCCGACAGATACAATGATTAAGCACCAATCTTTAGAGATGAACTGTATCGATCCTAAACCCTCCAACCAGCCAAAGGACTAAAATGCCNAATCTAGCAACTCGATGGAGATATCCAAAAACAGTAATCTCAAGGTGGATTCATGCAGTCGTCACTTTACCCTACAGATACAATGATTAAGCACCAATCTTTAGAGATGACCTGTATCGATCTTAAACCCTCCAACCAACCAAAGGACTAAAATGCTCCAATCAAACAGCATTTTCATCAAATGTGAATCCAAGAGACCAAGCATCTCTCCAGATTTACCATTTATCTCTACAAAAGAATCAAACCATCCATGAACCACACCATAACAAAAAAACAATATGAGGAGAAAAGTGAAAAACNAATGTGAATCCAAGAGACCAAGCATCTCTCCAGATTTACCATTTATCTCTACAAAAGAATCAAACCATCCATCAACCGCACCATAATAAAAAAACAATATGAGGAGAAAAGTGAAGTACTTTAAATTCAATTCAAAATTGTGATGCAGACCAGACAAATTCTCTTGACTAATGACCAATATGCTTGAGGCTTAAGAAGAGAGAAACAATCACATCCAATTAACCAGACCAAGTTTAAAAATTAGGACCCCTGCCCAATAAAATGAGAATAGAATTAGAGTTGATCCAACTAAATCAACTTGGGAATCTAATTGTTCAAAAACATGCTTAGCTCGACACAAAAACATTTGGATGATTTTAGGCACCTTTAATTAAAGTATTTTGATATACAATTGACATTTTAAAATAGAAAGGAAATTAAAAGTGACATAATTTCAAACAAATTCATACAAGATGCCCTAGTCTATAATTATCCATCGCTCTTAAAGCGTCNAAAAGTGACATAATTTCAAACAAATTCATACAAGATGCCCTAGTCTATAATTATCCATCGCNCTAACCCTTGGTCTTGATGAGAAAATTAGTGCATGCTTAAAGGCACACCAAGAGGTTATGAGGTTCAATTTGTTATCACAGGGTTGCTTTATAAATTCTTTAGGAATCCTTGCTAACTTTGAACGTTAAAGAAACATATAGAAGGCATTATACAGTGAAACAATGAACTAAAAAAGGGTGTCATAAACAAAAAATAGTTAGTATTACAACTAATAAGAAAAATAAATATATCACTTAAAATGTAATTGCTAAGTGCATATATAGGGTCTTGGTAGCTTCTCCTTAAAAAATTGTAGGGGTAGGCTGGTCCGATGCGAAAAGTATTTTGGCCTTGGTTTTAAACTGAGATNATATTATCATATAGAGGAGGCTATCCATTCAACAAAGGAATTGCAATCAAATAAAAGATCCTCATAATTTTTTATTATAATTTTAATTGAGAATTGTTTCTGGATTGCATCCTTTGGGCTCCTTTGTTCTTAGAAATTTGGATTTTTGTTTTTTTTAATATTTGAATGTTTCTGTAATATGAATTTCTCTCAATAGGTTACTCAGTTGTTAATTTCCGGACCAATATTTATGTTATTATTAGGTTTTTCAGTTAGAATATGAACATTGAATTTTAGAGTTGATTTCAAAACAAGTTTCTTATTATGAATTTAAATCAGACTCTTTTTATAAAATATTTAAATTATAAAATTTATAGAGCTTATGCCGTCCCATTGATGTGCTAAATGCCTACCTCGTGACTCCATCTCTAAAAACATTGTTTATGACTTATATGGTCATTTTTCTTTGATCACTATTACTTATTTCAAGATTAGAATTTTAGGAACATCTCTTTGCAATTTTTTTTTTTTTCAATTTCTATGAAAAATACTTTTTGTGTGATAGCGNTACTTTGTGTGATAGCAACGAAGGATTAATTAGAGAAAGAAAGATTGACCTTAGCTAGAAGATAGTTGCTTTATAGAGTATCAAGAGAATTCCTTTCAAAATAGAAATGTTTAGGTATGATATTTAAGGCACCAAATTGATATTTGTTGTACATTAAAAAAACTTTTAACTCACAGGCATGGACACCTCTTATGGACAGTCATTTAAAATTTTCCTTAGTTTATTTCAAATATCTTGTCTATACTACTATTTGCAATCCTCTTTTGATTTTACTGAAACGAAATCCTAACCCTTGGTCTTGATGAGAAAATTAGTGCATGCTTAAAGGCACACCAAGAGGTTATGAGGTTCAATTTGGTATCACAGGGTTACTTTATAAATTCTTTAGGAATCCTTGCTAACTTAGAACGTTAAAGAAACATATAGAAGGAATTATACAGTGAAACAATGAACTAAAAAAACGTGTCATAAACNTATAATAGAATGCATGCTCTATGAGATTGCTTAATACAGTCATAGAAAGCACTTAAAAATTCAAACATAATATATTCATAAGTGTTAATAAAAGCATAACTATTAGATAATATTATAAATTCATGCAGCCACTTGTCATAATAGATATATAATCATCTTCAAGTCACACATAATTATTATATCCCACCAGTTTGGCTTGCTTGACGTGCTTTCCATTCGACGCTTTAGAACTAAGCTCCAGGACCTACGATCTTCATATTCAATTGTCATCAATTACCATATTCCAGAGCTAAATTTAGTAGAGCCTGTCAGCCCAAGTTATCATATATTAGTACCTTAGAGCGCTTTCTTGCATGCCATTCAATCTACTTAGTATTCATATGCTAGTGTCACAGTTCATAATAAGGTATCCAATATGCATATACAATGGACACTTTAAGAGAAAAAACTACGAAATTACTTTCATAATGCAGAAAATTAACTAAAATAATATTTCAAGAACTTCCATCCCTACATAGTCATAAAGAGTTGTGAGGTCAACCTCAGTATCCCTCATAGCCTTCTCACTGTCACAACTACTTTCTTCACTCATAATAAAGAATTCACAGCCTTACTTTTCCTTTTAAGGCTCAAGAAGTGATAATAACAGCTTGATCTCATATTTCTCATAATCTATGATGGCCTTCTCTAGTAGCATCTCTAATTTCCTAATTATGACACAGATAATGACACTTCATATCATTAGATTGCCTACTCTTAGCCACTAGGTAAGGCCTCCCAATAGCTTTGACAAGCGGAAACTTTATATGGATTATTTAATTCCACTACTTCCACATGAATAGTCATATTGCCTGATTTAGTCCAAGGTAAATGGCTGGATAAAGAGGGGACCACTAAAAGTTCTTCATAAAATCAAAATATCCATCAGAAATGTAACACAAATGAGTCTCTTAAATCTATTTGGCACTTCAATTTGGCTATTGACAAAAAATCCATTTGATCATATAAAGTTACTCCTAAATATATTTTCATCTACTCAACCATCAACCCCTTCACTTTTCCTATTAGAAATCATCTTCACACCTTATAAAACTACTCTGCAAGCATTAAATTGGCAATTCCTAATTGAATTGCCATGGCATTAATCTATCTGTTACTAAATTGAATCAGATCAACCAACATGGGCCTGGCTTATGCTCTTGATCTGGACATCCATCTTTGGTCAAAACAATGAAAACATTAGGTTTAAATACTTTAGGAATTATAATCCCGCCGCCCCAATTAAAGAATCTCATCTTTGAAATTTATACAAGCACTCATGAAGAGGTAAAGACACATGCATCTCCTCTCAGTATCTACTTCACATTCAATTTGATTATTTCAAAGAATGTTGACCATCAGAATCTTCTTAGTACATGATGATTGACATTGTTGAGCTAGGTTCTGCTTTGGTTGGTCTTCAAAATATAAATTAGGTTGAATTTTTATCTCTTATAAGTCATAGGAAATGACAAACATTGAGCCAGAAGATATTGCTTGAGTGAAGAAATATAGAAGAAATCGTGCACTTCCTAACACCGCAATAATAACAAACTCTACGTGATTAAACTAGCACACACAAGAGTCTTAAAAGTCCAATAAATCATAGAGCTTTCCCAACAAATCAGACCAATTGACAATAGACTAATCCTCAGGAAGAGTTGATCACCAGCATTACAGTGGAATCTTTACACTTTGGAGCCCNATTTATTAAAGATAATCATTCTCATTTCGTTTTTATGAGGCCCTCCTTGCTGGTCAGCATGGCCTTTGTTGAGCCTAACCTGGGTTTGTTGATTTAGCAAGTATAATGGCTTTTCCTTTAGCATCTTCACACCACTTGGTCTCTTGATAAGTGTTAGGTACCGTTAGCTCTCTTCACCGATTTAGATATATTCTTACCTGGCATAGAAATTTAATATACAAAATGTTTTTTGAATGATTCGAAAGATATAAATTTTGGTAATTCAATACATTGAGATATATTCTTACCTCGCCAGTTACAATACTTTGATTTAGTTAACAAAATATGTCCCCTATATGCTGAACAACTAGGTACACGATCAGTTTATACTACTGACTCACTTAATGAAGTGGTTTACTGAAGATTTTGATAGTTTTTTCACTACAAAATAACTGTGCATTATGCTCCAAGGTCAGGATGAAGTAATCTAGTTTGAAGACTCTGTTTTCAGGAATTGGAATGTTGAATGATTGTAGCATTCTCTATTATGTACTTCAAGGACCTTGTTAGCCTCGGTTGACAATTGGCATCTCAAACTAATGCTTGGGATTACCATCTGTATAGGATTTTATCCGAGATAAATTATTTAGTAGCTTTGCATCTAACTCAAACTTCATCTTGTGTTACCAGATATGTATGTTCCATGTAATTTGTTTTATTATTATTATTTTTAATCTTCCTGTNCATACCTTGAATACTTCTTGTGTAGAATCACAGGGGTTTAGGAGAAATGGATCAAAATAATGTTATAAATTATAGAGCATTTAATATGACCACCAAGGGCCAATTTCTCATAAGACAATTTAAAATTTTTGTAGCTTATATCAAATGCCTTTTTATTTCAAACAAGCGTTTGTCTACCCTGACATCCTTCTTGAGGTGCTCCCTGAGATTATTCCATTGCTTGTTAACATAGCGAATACGGCTGCAGCGCAGTATTTTGAAGCGCAATTGTTGCCTTTTTTTGCCTTCTTTTCCCCACTTTGCCATGTTCCTTTTATATATGTTGCCGTGTTAATGATAGGACAAGTTTTTTCTGCTACCTTTGCTTTGCTATATGAACTTTGCTTATATTCATTTTCATTTGATGGAATGTAGGTTCGGTCCTCTTACAGAGCGGGTGAATTATTTGTTCAGAATCTGGTAAGAGGTAAGCACAAGAATGCTTCGAGTCGTTCATAGCAGCTTCTAGTGACTGCAAAATGGTCTTCAAGCAACACCAGTGACTCACTCTTGATAAAATTGTTATAAAATCCAATAGATTATTTATTTTATGTCTAATGAAGTTCGGGAAACTGTTGTTGTCATTGAACATCATTGCTTTGCCTAAATGTGCGATTCCATTGGTGCTTGCAAAAGTTTTTGTGCTAATTCAGCTTAGAAAATCTTTTTATGCTTCAAAAACTATTATGTTTCCTGGAATAATTTTCATCCCATGGTAAGTTATTTGCATTTAGTGTCATCGCAAAATAGCCTGTTAGAATCTTCCGAAAAGAAATATTTAGTGGTTTATGTGAACACAACTATCATTGCATTTGTTTCATTCTTAGGCCCTAATAGGTATTATTGAATCGGAATATTGTGTCCATTTTTTAGAAGGCAACGAACTACTCATTCAAGGGAAGGTCTAGTGAAATATGTGAAAGAATACAGGCTGCTCAGAAAATCTCGACCTTGCTTGATTTTGCTCTGTTTCAATGGAGAAAATAGTGAGCTGCGTCCGGATAACGGACGCGATACAATAGAGGTCCGAGCTCCCGCTTCGCCCTGTTGTATCACATCCGTTATCCGGAAGCAGCTCTACCTCCGGACTCCAGACGTAATATTTTTTCACTGATTTTTATTGTATCTCACTCATGTGTTCTATCATGACCAAATGTGTCAACCATAACGTCAACAGAACCTTAGTGTATCATATCATATTTATCATCGGCTTTTTAGAGGCTTCAGCCACAATACTTCTGTCCTTTTAGTGTGGTAGATCAGAATTGGAGCTTTTTGCATCTATCTTATTTTATTTTCTTTTTGGAATCAAGACATTTATGAGCTTAATGAATACCATCTTGAACCTTTATATCAGAAAGTTTCTACCTTGTACCTTGACAATATATTGACTTTCGCTGTGATTAGGATAAAGCATTTGAGGATAACCTTTGAGACATTTATGAGATATAAATTTTGTATTAATTTGAACATTTCTTTTTCTAGATTCATGTGATTTTCTTGGTATTTAGATTGTTTTCCTAATGGCGGACTCATCCCAATAGATTCTTGGCATGACATCAGTTGAGACTTGGAGAACATCTTATAAAGTCGAGCTTAATTAGTCCTGCCAAAGTTGGATTTTTGTGGCCAACCTTGTTAAATCGAGTCGAGCGTCTCATTGTTGGTTGCAAATAACACGTTGAAATGTTGGTTGTTCTTTAAGACCTTCAAAGAGTTGAGCCTTTACATAATTTTTCTTCCTTCCACTTGAGATGATCTCGTAATTTTTGTCGAATTTAAGAAATCCTTTCTAAAGCAATTTGTCTGCGCGCAACATCCCCATAAAAACTCACAAGCTTTCATTCATAGGCTTTGTTATTACATTTTAAGAAGGAAATGATTGAGTTTAACAACCTCTAGGACAATTCAGCTATATGCATGGTCTGTAGCGATCAAGAATATCAATGGAGTCATTGGAGCTCACTAGTACTCAAGTAAATGTGGAAGAATATAACTAAAGCATAGTCATCTCCCTTTCACCACCCTTAGAGACAAGCATGGATGAGATACTCAAGACCACTTTCTTGAGAACACAATCATCTTAAACTCTCACGGTTTGGAGTGAACCCATTTTTAGCCAAGGTGGGTGCACTTTGAAAGATACAGTGATTATAAGAGGATAGAGATGACATTGCCACCACCACATGTTCATCACCTTTGTGTAGAATAATGAATTCTTGAGCTCTCCACAATTGATGGAAGTTTACCCATCTCCTTTTGAGGGACTTGGCAAAGCATTGTCTTTCATAGCGATTATGACCATGACACCGAGGGATCTCATCACCTTAAAAATATAATAGACGAATCATTTAGAGCTATAAAATTGAAATAGATTATCTCGGCCCCTCAAACTAGAGACTTGCTAAAGAACTAGTTGTAATTGTATTTGTCGGATTTGTGCATGCTATCTTAGTGGTTAAATTAGTTCGCCGAGATAGCCTAAAATGAATGAGGCCATATGAGGTGAGCTCAATCACAAAATATAGGCACCCATTGTTGACGTCATCTGAATCACATTTTTTGAAGCTGATTGAGAAATTATACTTCAAAATAAGATAAATAGGATCTTACCTAAAATAATCAGGAGGAATATTAATTTTTTTTTGGATGTTTTCATCATATTTGTTATATTCGGGTGTGTTTGGCANTAATAAATAATCTTTTTTAATAGTTATTGTAATTGAGTCTTGTAACCTCCTACAATTCTATCAAAGTTCATTTAGTCAAGAACTTATGAAATCTATGTGGTACATGGTAGAATGTCTATTGTTGAAGTCGGTGAGATATGTCCAAGTAATAGATAATAGGCGCAATCCTAGTCCATCTCTTAGCTTATATCTCTCAACTGAACTATGGGTGTGTTTGGCACCGCTTTTTCTGAGCGGTGCGGCGGGAAACCGCGCAAAGAGTTCGTTTGGCGCTGCGTTTGATTTGCGGCGGTCGTGAATCTGAGCGAAAAGCGCGCCGCGGGATCAACCCCGCGGCCCAGCTTCGCTCCCGCGGCATCGCTTCGNGCGCAAAGAGTTCGTTTGGCGCTGCGTTTGATTTGTGGCGGCCGTGAATCTGAGCGAAAAGTGCGCCGCGGGATCAACCCTGCAGCCCAGCTTCGCTCCCGCGGCATTGCTTCGCTCCTTCCGCATTTTACCCAGGTGCCCTCGATCCCGCCTTTCGTCGATCCCGCCTTTCGTTCAGTTGCGATCCTGATACTTTGTGATCCCGATTCCTCCTGCGATCATGGTTCGTCGTCCCGATTCCTGCGAGTCCTGCGATCCTTGTTTTTCTTGCGATCCTTTCTTCTCCGTCATCTCAACACCGAAATAGAGTAAAGTTTTGATTTTTTTTTTCTCTGTTCTTCTCAACTTCTAACCTTATTATTCTTCTTCGTTGTCTCTGTTTTNCTTGTTTTTCTTGCGATCCTTTCTTCTCCGTCATCTCAACACCGAAATAGAGTAAAGTTTTGATTTTTTTTTCTCTGTTCTTCTCAACTTCTAACCTTATTATTCTTCTTCGTTGTCTCTGTTTTTCTCTCTTCTTCGTTGTCTCTGTTTTTCTCTCTTCTTCGTCGTCTCAGCACTGAAATAGAATAAAATTTCTCTAGATTTTCACTCACTATAACATTGACTTTTCGGCCACTTTTTTTTTTAAAAAATTTCCATCTTCTCTGAAATGATTCCCCTATTTTCATTGCTTGAGCACAACGCCTTCTAGTTTTTGTTTTTAGTTTCTCGTTTTTTTTTTCCTCCCATTGATGATTTTCACAGAAAATACTGAGTAATAGAGATTGAGAAATACACACAAGGTATACTGGAAAGAGTTCATAAAATGGCCACGCCACTCCCCTGCCATTCTCTGCTCCTTCAAGCATTAGAAACTTGGATCATTTTCTTCATAAAGATTATTGGTTCATGGAAGAGCAGCTATACCCCTTGAAACCCATGGGTGTTGATCCGCCTCACCATTTGGCTCACTAAGTTAGTCACCACCGAGTTGCAATGAGTTCCCCATTGAAGATTATAAGTTCGCTCCAGGTTCATGAACTTTCATATTTACATTTATAATACTTCANTTTTCTCTCTTCTTCGTCGTCTCAGCACTGAAATAGAATAAAATTTCTCTAGATTTTCACTCACTATAACATCGACTTTTCGGCCACTTTTTTTTTAAAAAAAAATTTCCGTCATCTTCTTTGAAATGATTCCCCTATTTTCATTGCTTGAGCACAACGCCTTTTAGTTTTTGTTTTTAGTTTCTCGTTTTTTTTTNTCCTTAAGATTTGTTTACTCCCAATAGTTGCAGTTTGACGATCATAGTTGCTACTGCGTAAAATATTGAATGCTTTATTTAGTGGTTAATACATACAACAAATCATGCATTTTTATGTGGACCATGATTCATGGAGCATTTGTTTTTCGATTAGTGTTACCTTCTTAAGGTTGGAGTTTTAGCACATCACATCCAATATTTCATAATTTTTTTTTCAAATGATATGAAATTTATTTTCAACATTAGTGGCGAACGTTTCTTATTTGAATAAATAAATGAAAAATTTGAAGAGAAGATTACAACATAGTTGAATATCAACATAGGCCTCCTAAAAAAATAGCGATAATTGTGAGTGATTTAGAGTGTATTTGTTTCGGCTGTGGTTGTATGAAATCTCAGTTCAAAAGTTGTCGTGGAAAATCTGTTGTTTTAAAGCTGGTTTTTCAAAAGCAGTTGCTTTGTTTGAATAATTCATTTTTAAAAGATTTGCTTGTGGATAAATATCTAAAATACCTCTCTGCTCCTATTTCTCTTTATGATGTTAGAAATTTGAGTGTAATGCATGTAAATATGCATGTTTAGGTGTTAGATGTAAATTCAAAGAATAAAATCAAAACATTTTAAATAAAATTAAAAGTATTTTTTTCAATAAGATTTTTTTAAGGTTTTTATTTTCACCCAGTTTAATTTTTAATTTTTGATTTATTCTAAGATATATTAATTTATCATTAAAAATTTGGTTGTTTGTATGCATGGGCACACTTTCCAATTAAAAAAATGAGAATTGAGTGCTATGCATAATTATTTTTAAAAGCTGACTTTGAGAACTTCATTCACTATCAATTTTTACTTCTAAGCTGCGACAATCTTAATTATTTCCGCTGCACATTTTTTATGGCGAACGTGGGAGGGGGAGGCTAGTCCGATGCGAAAAGTATTTTGGCCTTGGTTTTAAACCGAGATCCGCGGGACACGCCAATCAAACGCTATGGGAGGGAATGCGGTTTAAAAATCCAGCAAAATGCTTTCCCAAATACAGCTNATAAATATATCACTTAAAATGTAATTGCTAAGTGCATATATAGGGTCTTGGTAGCTTCTCCTTAAAAAATTGTAGGGGTAGGCTGGTCCGATGCGAAAAGTATTTTGGCCTTGGTTTTAAACTGAGATCCGTGGGACACGCCAATCAAATGCTATGGGAGGGAATGCGGTTTAAAAATCCAGCAAAATGCTGTCCCAAATACAGCCTTAGAGGGAGCCTAGTTTTTTTAATTTTACAGAATAATCATCTTTGCTGGAGTTCTCCAAGTCTCAGATTCAAAGGGGTAGCCTAGTTGATGAGCATATTGTAGCACATACCTTGAATACTTCTTGTGTAGAATCACAGGGGTTTAGGAGAAATGGATCAAAATAATGTTATAAATTATAGAGCATTTATTCTGACCACCAGGGGCCAATTTCTCATAAGACAATTTAAAGTTTTTGTAGCTTATATCAAATGCCTTTTTTATTTCAAACAAGCGTCTGTCCACCCTGACATCCTTCTTGAGGTGCTCCCTAAGATTATTCCATTGCTTGTTAACATAGCGAATCTGGCTGCAGCGCAGTATTTTGAAGCGCAATTGTTGTCCTTTTTTTGCCTACTTTTCTCCACTTTGCCATGTTCCTTTTATATATGTTGCCATGTTAATGATAGGACAAGTTTGTTCTGCTACCTTTGCTTTGCTATATGAACTTTGCTTATATTCATTTTCATTTGATGGAATGTAGGTTCGGTCCTCTTACAGAGCGGGTGAATTATTTGTTCAGAATCTGGTAAGAGGTAAGCACAAGAATGCTTTGAGTCGTTCATAGCAGCTTCTAGTGACTGCAAAATGGTCTTCAAGCAACACCAGTGACTCACTCTTTGAGAAAATTGTTATAAAATCCGCTAGATTATTTATTTTATGTCTAATGAAGTTCGGGAAACTGTTGTTGTCATTGAACATCATTTCGCCTAAATGTGCGATTCCATTGGTGCTTGCAAAAGTTTTTGTGCTAATTCAGCTTAGAAAACNTCTCTCATAGAGAGGGGACCTGACCTAAGACAGAGGCCTGATCGAGCCACCATGACCCACGCGAGTGAAAGGTTAGAACCCAACTTCAACGATCCAGATGTATATCAGATATATCAGTTGCTGCATAAAACACTCGGATAGATAAAAGCGGTTGATTGAGACGTCAAGATCATTTAATTGATCCTGTAGGCCACTCAGCCAAATGAAAGTGGTCGGCTAAGACACCAAAGATTGTTTGGCCAATCCCACAATCAATTCAACCAAATAAATTTGACCATCCCCTAAGCCACCCAGCCAAATAAAAGTGGTCAGCTGAGACGCTAAGATCGTTCGGTCGATCCCTCTACTCATACATTTGAATTGTGTTCATCATCGAAGATGATCCACTACCCGACAACAACAAACTTCTCGAGGGGTAATGAGCAAATTATCCCAGGATCACTCAGCGACAAATCAATTAACAGTGAACGACACAAAAGATGTTAGAACAAAGCTCAAAAAACACCTCACAAGGAGCATCATTAGTGATTCATGCACTCATGTTTTTTACTTTATAAATTTCTCTGTTCTTTTAGCAGCTGTTGCTATGAACGAACAAGGAAATTGAGAAACTTAATATGTACATCAAAAAATGATCTACACGAATCTCGAGACATTCCGACTGTCCAGATAAAGAAACTAAAATAATATGTACCATCCTCCTTAAAGTAAGGGTAAAAATATAACATTATATTTTTGCCTTTTTTATCTTCTATAAATAGAAAAATTATGACATGTATTAGATGCTNAATATAATAGACGAATCATTTAGAGCTATAAAATTGAAATAGATTATCTCGGCCCCTCAAACTAGAGACTTGGTAAAGAACTAGTTGTAATTGTATTTGTCGGATTTGTGCATGCTATCTTAGTAGTTACATTAGTTCGCTGGGGTAGCCTAAAATGAATAAGGCCATATGAGGTGAGCTCAATCACAAAATATAGGCACCCATTGTTGATGTCATCTGAATCACATTTTTTGAAGCTGATAGAGAAATTATAAAATAGGATCTTACCTAAAATAATCAAAAGGAATATTAATTTTTTTTGGATGTTTTCATCATATTTGTTATATTCATGTGATCACTCAATATTTTTCCCTTAGAAAATCTCTTCACTCAGAATTAAAGAAGAGCGAGCTAGGAAAGTGAGGAGAAATCATGATTACATTAAAATGAAAGGTAGAGAAGTATTCACAAAATGGTCTTCATAAATGAGTTGGAGGCACAAGTCCGGGAAGAGATTGGATTGACTCGGACCGCATTAATTTCAAAGAAGTCCTATACATATGTTTCCCATATAATCGAAGAATCAAAAATATATTTTCATTATGGGTATGATATCACTCTCTGATGACTATATTCTTTTTAATTAATTATATTTTTGGAGATGCTCTAGAAAACTCTTGATTAAAAAAAATCATTTGTGGTTTATTTATTTTTGGTAGGATATATTAACTAATAAAAAATTATCATTTCAATAAGGGTTACTCTTTGCTTTACAACCTAACTAGGCCACATGGGTGATGGTGTATCATCGTATCCTAAGGGCAACGACCTATCAACAAGTGGAGGGCTACAAAACGATATTAACTAATAAACCAAGAGAGATAAAAGCANAGGCCACATGGGTGATGGTGTATCATCGTATCCTAAGGGCAACGACCTATCAACAAGTGGAGGGCTACAAAATGATATTAACTAATAAACCAATAGAGATAAAAGTGTGTAAAATGATTTTTAGAATAGGTAAGAAATTTTAAGATAAATTCACATAAGTGATTAAGATGCCATGAATTCATTATCCTAGGTTATCAAACTATGAATATACTTGAGCTAGAAAAGTAGTCGCTTTAATGTAGTTTTGAAATCTCTGTTNTGATTTTTAGAATAGGTAAGAAATTTTAAGATAAATTCACATAAGTGATTAAGATGCCATGAATTCATTATCTTAGGTTATCAAACTATGAATATACAAGCTACAAAAGTAGTCGCTTTGATGTAGTCTTGAAATCTCTGTCAACACTCCTTGAATTGCATCAACCAAGAAGATTATATTGATTCCAAGCCATATAAATTGACTAATCTAGAATCATACGACATCATAAAACAAAATATATAAGGATATGAAGTATCCCCATAGAAACATACTATAGAGCTAATGGAAGAAAGTGAAGGAAAATTAGTCTAATTATAAGAATCAGAACTACTCAATAAATACTTGCAATTCTCTCTGGGTTAGGATGGACTTTAACAGTTTAAGCGTTCTAGACGACTGCCTAACAGTTAGGTGGAGGAAGTGCATACACTTTCAAAGGAAAATGATATGTTGTAAAATTATATATTCTAGAAGGTTGAAGCTCTATTAACATGCATGGATTGAGCTATGATATGAACCTTATCTAGCTTTAGCTCAATGCTAGGCAAACCTCTCTATTGTAACTAGTACATGAAGCACAAAGTGTGACCCATAATCTTATGGTCACAATAGGAATTATAAAATTTAATATTTTTAAATGTTTTTAGTTTTGCAAATCTGGCTATAGGTCATGCAGGAAAGGAAATTCTTTTTATGAAAAATTGGTGAGTTGAGCATAAATTTTGTATTTTAGTTCAACAATGTATTAAACTTTATAAAAAAAATTATTTTGTTTTAAAAGCTTAAGTGAGTGTGTGATTCCAAATAATTATGAGCATGACTCCCTATAGAAAATCACATATAATTCTATACTAATGTGCATTCTCAAACTTATTAAACATAACAAGAAAGTAATCATAAATTACATGGCCAAACATGGTCATACATACAAAAATTTCTAACTACACCATTTCCTAAACTAATCAAACTTGCATATGTATGCCTATCATAGCACCAAAACATGTGTGAGTGAAAGTGGGTAAGGGCAGGCCTATATGACTTTGATGGATTACCAAGCCTAGTCCCATTATGTGATCTAACCAAGCTAAGATTAGTCATAATATATTTAATTATGAGATAATAATAAACTTTACAGAGAAATTTGACCTCACATATGATTTAAATATAATTGAGACATACNTATTAATGAAGAAAATAGAATAAAAATTATTATATTAGATTCAAATGATGTTTTAAATCTTGCCTCAATCCTTAACATCTTATGGCTATTTGATTAGGTTTGTCAAAATGACTTTTTGTTTGTGAACGGCTCGTGTTCGACTCGCTAAGCAAATAAGCCGAACACGAACACACTTTTTGAGCTCGAAATATAAACGAGTCAAGCGCGAGCTGAGCCTGGGCTCACTGGTGTTCGGCTCGTTTACACCCCTAATCTCAAATAACCTCAAATAGTTTTTCAAGTGCTCTAAAAATGTGTTAATTTATTTTTTAAAACAAAAAATAAAAATATATTAAAAAATACAGTTAATGAATATATTTAAAAAAAATAGAGGAAAAAAATAAAAAAATAGGTCCCAAATAAATCCTTAATCAATAAATAAGGTAAAATAAAAATAAAATAATACCCCCAAACGGCCTTTAATTAATGAAAAAAATGAACGTAAAATATTTTTTTCCTTATCAACAAGATAAGTAACAAAAACTCAAACTTATAGTAAAAAAAATTGCGAAAAAAAAAACACCGGCCAGTATATCTTGTCTGTTGTCCGGATGTAGCTCGTGTCCGAACTTCCGGACGAAACATTTTCTTATATAGGCTCACTTTCCGCGTCGAAAACACGCTCCACGATAAGCCTCTGGGACTTATAAGCAGCATTGTGATTTTAGGTGGAAGATCATTAATTGCTTGAAAGTTAATTTGGATTTTATCTAAGATGAAGATGGGATTGAAATAGCTGAGTAGATGAGTCAAAATTTGGATCAAATTTTTTTCTAGTCGATTTTCAAATGACCTCAGATTAGATTGAAATCAGATCGTTGATAACCAAAGTGATATTAGAGGTGTGAATTTAGCGAATATAGCTTGCAAATCGTTAATTCCTCGAATATTACTTTCAACTTTGGCTCGAACCAAGATGGGATCGAAATAAAGGAATTGAGCTACAAGCTAAAATTTTGAATTAATTTTTTTTCAAATAAATTTTAAACTAATTATAACTCAGACTCCAAATCTTGAGTGTGCGGTGTCCGATCTAAACTACTGAAATACATCTTTTTATTTTTTTTAATTTTGAGAGAGCTTATTTATTGGGCTTTAACTAGTCCGGGTCCCGGTCTGGCATACTTCGTTATCCGCCATCGTGGCGGCAATGTGAGGCTGTCTATGATTTTGCTCTCTAGCTATCGATCTACTTCACTCTGGATTACGCTTACCACATTTCAGAGAAACAATGGCAAACTCCCAATGCCACATCGCCCATTTCCTAACCCGCTTGGTCCAACTCAAGCGAGGCTGTCCGGCCATCATCTCAGGCAACCGTCGCCGCACCGGAGGCGAGTTCGTGGACGGAGTTCTCGGCCTCGCTCGCGGACTATTGGAGTTAGGGCTTCTCTTTCGAGGGGAGGTGGTAGTCATCGCTGCGCTCAATAGGTCGATTTCCTCTCTCAGCATATGAAACGAATGCTGATGATAATGGATTTAGTTTGGTGTATAGCTTCTTTGTGTTTNTCGCTCGCGGACTATTGGAGTTAGGTCTTCTCTTTCGAGGGGAGGTGGTAGTCATCGCTGCGCTCAACAGGTCGATTTCCTCTCTCAGCATATGAAATGAATGCTGATGATAATGGATTTAGTTTGGTGTATAGCTTCTTTGTGTTTTGTGTTCTGTGGATTTCAGCGATTGGTACTTGGAGTGGATACTGGCTGTCACATATGTTGGAGGCATTATTGCTCCGTTGAACTATCGCTGGGTAATCTTGGTCTCTACAGCAGTTTTTCTTTAATTTCTTTTTCATACATTCAAGTCAACATTTGAAAGTTTTTAGTTTGTTTATTATCAGAAGGTTGTTATGAAAAAAATGACGAAAATAAAGCAAAAAAAAAATAGATCTCTCTTGTCACATATGTTTTTAGTTCTTCAAATTGACACAGAGATGCAGAGAGTTTTATTTCTTACGTCGTCGCAATTCGAAGACTACAAGAAAATAATTCTCTCTATTTTCTTTCTTTTCTCTCTCCTCTCTCTAAAGCCACGTGAGAAAGGACAAAACAAAAGAAAAGCAAACTTTCTTTCCTGCCAGAAAGCTGAAGGAAGGAGAAACCAAAGAAGCAGCCTTTCGTCCCCTGCTCCCTTTTCTTCAGCCGCAGGAGAGAGGGTCTGGAGGTGGTGAGCTTAAGAGAGTTGGCTTAGCTTTTATAATGATCAGGAAAAATGCATTTAAGGAAATGCATTAAATGATACACGTGGAGAGCATCCCTCGTGAATCCTTCCCGCGGTTCCGTGGTTCCGCGGAGAGAGAAAAATGGGAGGCGGGAAGCACAGGAAAGAAGCGGAAAACATTATTTAGGAAGTTAATTAATCACATAATTAATACTACTGATTTCCCAAATGAAGAAGTGCACAGGGCTCCACATCCTCAACAATTCTCCTATTTGGAGACTGAGACACTGACTGCACTATCCACTGATTGTATTGCCCTTTTTCCTCAAACATGACATCCTCCACCTCTACAACTCAAAACCTCTGTCTTCAGGCTAGAAGACCAACTGATGTCGAACACAACTTCAGTTTCTCAAGTGTGACGCCTTTGGTCAACATATCAGCAGGATTCTTGCTTTCACAAATTTTCTCAAGTAGTAACTGTCTGTCATCTAACAGTGATCGAATAAAGTGATATCTGATTTGAACGTGCTTGGTCCTAGATTGAAATGCTTGATTTCTAGCGAGGAATATGACACTCTGACTATCACTATAGAGAGTGCCCTTCCGAAACTCCTTACCCAATTCCGCCAATAGATTCCGCAGTCATATCATCTCCTTATTAACCTTTGACACTGCAACATACTCAGCCTTTGTAGTGGACAAAGAAACTGTCTTCTGTAGATTAGAGCCTCATGACACCGTAGTACCGTCAAGAGTATAAACATAACCTGTAGTGCTCTTCCTACTGTAATGTCTCCAGTTAAATCTGCATCAACATAGCCCTGTATCTCTAGGCTCTTTCCTGAGAAACACAAACAGATTTCTGAGGAGCCTTTTAGGTATCTCAAAATCCACTTCACAGCTTCCCAATGTTCTTCCCTGGATTACTCATTTATCTGCTCACAACTTCGACTGCATGAGCAATATCCGGTCTGGTACAGACCATAACATACATAAGTGAACCAATAGTTGAAGCGTAAAGAACCTTACTCATGTAGTCTTGTTCCTCCTCTGACTTGGGTGACTGATTTTTGTTGAGTCTGAAGTGACTACCTAAAGGTGTGTAAACTGGCTTGGCCTTGTTCATATTGAACCTGCTAAACACCTTTTTCACATATTCAACCCGTGAAAGTCTCAACATGCCTTTGACTCAATTTCTAACAATCCTCATGCCAATGATTTGTTTTGCCGCTCCCAAATCCTTCATTGCAAAGCGTTCTGACATCTGCTTCTTCAGATTATTGATCCCATAAATTCTAGCTCCTGAAATAAGCATATCATCCACATACAACAACAGGATGATATAGGAATAGTCAAAGTACCTGACATAGCAACAGTGATCTGCCTGACATCTCTTGAACCCGGTATTGAGTATGAATTTATCAAACTTCTTGTAACATTGTCTGGGAGCTTGTTTCAGACCATACAAGTTCTTTTTCAGTCTGCAAACTGAATCTTCTTTTCCTTGTACCGCAAATCCTTCAGGCTGGTGCATATAAATGTCTTCTTCAAGGTCTCCATGAAGAAAAACTATGTCTTCTTCAAGGTCCATGAAGAGAAACTATCTTCACATATAATTGCTCCAGGAATAGATCTTCTGTAGCAACCATAGTCAGAACCATCCTAATGGTTGCGAGCTTTACCACAGGAGAAAAGATCTCAGAGTAATCAATACCCTGCTTTTGTTGAAAGCCTTTGACAACAAGTCTGACATTGTACCTTTTACTGCCATCAAGCTCAGACTTTACCCGGTACCCCTACATGTTGTGCAATGCCTTCNGTCACATATGTTGGAGGCATTATTGCTCCGTTGAACTATCGCTGGGTAATCTTGGTCTCTAGTACAGCAGTTATTTTTTTTTAATTTCTTTTTCATACATTTAAGTCCACATTTGAAAGTCTTTAGTTTGTTTATTATCAGAAGGTTGTTATGAAAAAAATGACGAAAATAAAGCGAAAAATTAGATTAAAAAAAAAATTACACAAGAAAAAGGCGACACAAGATTTATGTGGTTCGGCAAATTGCCTACGTCCACGGAGATGCAGATTATTTTATTTCTTCGATTAAATTACGTCACGTCAATTCGACGACTACAAGAAAATAATTCTCTCTATTTTCTTTCTTCTCTCTCTCCTCTCTCTAAAACCACGTGAGAAAGGACAAAACAAAAGAAAAGCAAACTTTCTTTCCTGCCAGAAAGCTGAAGGAAGGAGAAACCAAAGAAGCATCCTTTCGTCCCCTGCTCCTTTTTCTTCAGCCGTAGGAGAGAGGGTCTGGAGGTGGTGTGCTTAAGAGAGTTGGCTTAGCTTTTATAATGATCAAGAAAAACACATTTAAGGAAATGCATTAAATGATCCACGCGGAGAGCATCCCTCGCGAATCCTTCCCGCGATTCCGAGGTTCCGCGGAGAGAGAAAAACGAGAGGCGGGAAGCACAGGGAGGAAGCGGGAAACATTATTTAGGAAGTTAATTAATCACATAATTAATACTACTGATTTCCCAAATGAAGAAGTGCACAGGGCTCCACATCCTCAACAATTCTCCCACTTGGAGACTAGGACACTGACTGCACTATCCACTGGCTGTATCGTCCTTTTTCCTCAAACGTGACATCCTCCACCTCTGCAACTCAAAACCCATGTCTTCAAGCTAGAAGACCAATTGAAGTTGAACACAACTTCAGTTTCTCAAGTGTAACGCCCTTGGTCAACATATCAACAGGATTCTTGTTTCCACAAATTTTCTCAAGTAGTAACTGTCCGTCATCTAACAATGATCGAATAAAGTGATATCTGATTTGAATGTGGTTGGTTCTGGATTGAAATGCTGGATTTCTGGCGAGGAATATGACACTCTGGCTTTCACTATAGAAAGTGCCCTTTTGAACCTCCTTACCCAATTCTGCCAAAAAATTCTACAGCCATATCATCTCCTTAGCAGCCTCTGACACTGCAACATACTTAGCCTCTGTAGTGGACAAAGAAACTGTCTTCTGTAGATTAGAGCTTCATGACACTGCAGTACCGCCAAGAGTATAAACATAACCTGTAGTATTCTTTCTACTGTCAATGTCTCCAGCTAAATCTGCATCAACATAGCCCTGTACCTCTAGGCTCTTTCCTGAAAAACACAAACAGGTTTCTGAGGAGCCTTTTATGTATCTCAAAATCCACTTCACTGCTTCCCAATGTTCCTACCCTGGATTACTCATTTATCTGCTCACAACTCCCACTGCATGGGCAATATTCGGTCTGGTACAGACCATAACATACATAAGTGAACCAATAGCTGAAGCGTAAAGAACCTTACTCATGTCGTCTTGTTCCTCCTCTAACCTGGGTGACTGATTTTTGTTGAGTCTGAAGTGACTACCTAATGGTGTGCCAACTGGCTTGGCCTTGTACATATTGAACCTGCTAAGCACCTTTTTCACATATTCAGTCTGTGAAAGTCTCAACATGCCTTTGACTCAATCTCTAACAATCCTCATGCCAATGATTTGTTTTGCTGCTCCCAAATCCTTCATTGCAAAATGCTCTGACATCTGCTTCTTCAGATTATTGATCTCATAAATGCTGGCTCCTGCAATAAGCATATCATCCACATACAACAACAAGATGATATAGGAATGGTCAAAGTACCTGACATAGCAACAGTGATCTGTCTGACATCTCTTGAACCCGGTATTGAATATGAATTTATCAAACTTCTTGTACCATTGTCTGAGAGCTTGTTTCAGACCATACAAGCTATTATTCAGTCTGCAAACTGAATCTTCTTTTCCTTGTATCGCGAACCCTTCAGGCTGGTGCATATAAATGTCTTCTTCAAGGTCTCCATGAAGAAAAAATGTCTTCACATCTAATTGCTCCAGGATTAGATCTTCTGTAGCAATCATAGCCAGAACCATCCTAATGGTTGCGAGCTTTACCACAGGAGAAAAGATCTCAGAGTAATCAATACCCTGCTTTTGTTGAAAGTCTTTTGCAAAAAGTCTGACATTGTACCTTTTACTGCTATCAAGCTCAGACTTCACCCGGTACCCCCACTTGTTGTGCAATGCCTTCTTCCCTGGTGGAAGTTCTGTCAGCTCTCATGTCTAGTTTCCTAATAGGAAATCCATCTCCTCCTTCATGGTCAGCTCCTACTTGCTAGAATTTTCATCTGTTAAAGTTTCTTCATAGCTTTGTGGTTCCCCACTGTTTGTCAGCAAGTTGTAGTTTAAAGTTGGTGAGTGACGCTGTGACGAACGCCTGCTCCTGAATGACCTACGAATGACAGTTGGAGTAGTGAATGATTCTGAACCTAACTGCGAAATAATAGGAATGGGTTCCCCGGACCCATTCTCCTCGTCATTCCCATCTCCGCCCTATTTTGTGACCTCTGGTAGATCGTCAAACTCTATGAACTCTGACTCCTGAGGAGCTACTTCAGATTTTGTACTAGCCTTGTCCTTGTACATCATCTTCTCATTAACGACCACATTTTTGCTTCTGATGATCTTCCGATTCTGATCATCCCAGAAACGATAACTAAATGCTTCGTCTCCATAGCCAATGAAATAACATTTCCTTGACTTAGCCTCAAGCTTGCTACGTACATCAGGATTGATTAGAACATAAGAAAGACAACTAAAAGTCTTAAGATGAGAAAATTTGACCTCTTTGCCGCTCCAGACCTCAGGTAATTTACAGTTTAATGGGACAGATGACCCTCTGTTGATCAAGTAAACTACAGTGCTGACTGCATCTGCCGAGAAGGTTGGTGGTAGTCCTGCGTGCAATCTCATGCTCTTAGCACGCTCATTGATGGTCATGTTCATGCGTTCTGCAACTCTATTTTGCTGTGGTGTCCCCGGAATGGTCTTCTCGATTCTGATACCCTGAGCTGCACAGTACTCCTTGAACCCACCATCAATGTACTCACCACCATTGTCAGACCTCAAACATTTCAGTTTTAGATCTGTCTCCGTTTCAACCATGACCTTTCAAGTTTTGAACACAAAAAATACATCAGATTCATGCTTCAGAAAGTAAACCCATTCCTTTCTGCTGTGGTCATCTATGAATGTGACGTAATAGCGAGAGCCTCCAAGAGATGCCACTAAGGAAGGCCCACACACATCGGTGTGTACCAGTTCTAGTTTTCCTGCCTTTGGCACCCTGTCACCTTTTAGAAAACTGACATTCTTCTGCTTCCCCATGATGCATCTTTCACACATGCCGAGATTAACTAACTTCAGTTCTGGTAGCTTGCATCTATACTGAAGCTCTTTCATACCTCTCTGACTCATGTGTCCAAGTCTGCAATGCCACATGTCTGCTGTGTTCTCTATAACTGTGGTATCAACACTGTTAATTAGATCAATTGTCATATATAGCGTACGAGTCTTTTTACCCCGAGCCAGTACTAGTGCTCCTTTGGTAACCTTCCAGGTGTTATCAGAGGACACTACTGAATGACCTCCCTCATCAAGCTGCCCAACATATATGAGGTTCTTTTTCAGTTCAGAAATATGTCTAACTTTTTGCAAGATCCATTTGTTTTTGTTAGAAAGTGCAATTTCAACATTTCCCATCCCCAACACGTTCAAAGCTGCTCCATCAGCCAAACATACTTTCCTAAAGTCACCTGAAACATAGTTTTTCATTAACTCCTGGTGGGAAGATGTGTGAAAAGAAGCCCCCGAGTCCAGTTTCCAGTCGTCTACAGAGCTATGAATTGCAAGCAATAGAGCATTCTACACTTCTTCAGTTATAGCGTTAGCACTGACGTTCTCCGTCTTCTTAGGATTTTTACAGTTCTTCTTTATGCGGCCAGTTTTGCCACAATTCCAACAGGTTGCATTTGGACCAGATTTGACTTGCTTCTTGCTTCTATGCTTTGATTTCGACCTTCCTCTGTTTGAGTTCTTGTCTTGTGATCTCCCTCTGGAATCAATATTCAGTGCTGAATTTGAACCTGAGGTCTCGCCAGAATCTTTCCTACGCACTTCTTCAGCAAGAATCAAGTCACGAATATCATCGTATTTCAGTTTGGTTTTACCTGCAGAGTTGCTAACTGTCATCCTCATGGCTTCTCAGCTATTTGACAATCAAACCAACAATATCAGTGCACGTATCTCATCGTCAAAATTAATTTCAACAGACGATAATTGATTTGTGATAGTGTTAAAATCATTCAAATGTTGAACAATAGACACACGTTCCGTCATCTTCAGGTTGAATAACTTTTTCATCAAGTGCACTTTGTTATTCGCCGATGGCTTTTCATATATACCTGATAAGGCTACAATAAGATCTACCGTCGTCCTCTCCTTTATGACATTGTGAGCAACAGACCTCGATAGGGTTAATCGAATAACCCCCAGAACATGTCGATCCAACAGATTCCAATCAGTCTCTTCCATCTTCTCCGGTTGTTTTCTCAGTAGTGGAAAATGAAGTTTCTTCTCATAGAGGTAATCCTCTATCTGCATTCTCCAGTATTCAAAATCCGTGCCGTCGAACTTCTCGATCTCTGAAACCTTCACTTCGTCTCCGGCCATCGTTCTTCCTCAGATCCGAACTTGACTCTGATACCAATTGTTATGAAAAAAATGACGATAATAAAGCGAAAAATCAGATCGAAAAAAAATTACACCGAGAAAAAACGACACAAGATTTACGTGGTTCGACAAATTGCCTACGTCCACGGAGCTGCAGAGGATTTTATTTTTTCGAGGAAATTACGTCGTCGTCAATTCAACGACTACAAGAAAATAATTCTCTCTATTTTATTTCTTCTCTCCCTCTTCTCTCTCTCTCTACTCTCTCTAAAGTCACGTGAGAAAGGACAAAACAAAAGAAAAGCAAACTTTCTTTCCTGCTAGAAAGTTGAAGGAAGGAGAAACCAAAGAAGCAGCCTTTCGTCCCCTGCTCCTTTTTCTTCAGCCGCAGGAGAGAGGGTCTGGAGGTGGTGTGCTTAAGAGAGTTGGCTTAGCTTTTATAATGATCAGGAAAAATGCATTTAAGGAAATGCATTAGATGATCCACGCGGAGAGCATCCCTCGCGAATCCTTACTGCGATTCTGCGGTTCCGCGAAGAGAGAAAAATGGGAGGCGGGAAGCACAGGGAAGAAGCGGGAAACATTATTTAGGAAGTTAATTAATCACATAATTAACACTAATGATTTCTCAAATGAAGAAGTGCACAGGGCTCCACATCCTCAACAAAGGTGTGATGTTGATTCATCATTACTTGAATGAGAACACATGTAAGTGCATCTGCTTGCCTTTTTGATGAATATAGAAGCATTGCTCATTCACACTACATTTGATGGCTTGCATTAGCTAGGGCTGTTAAAGATCTGATTTAGAACTGAGTTAGGGTCGACTCAAAACATGCTAAAAAAAATTTTGATCCAAAATTTGGGCTCATAGCTCAGCTCGTTTATTTCGATCCAATCTCGATCCGAGACAAAACTTGAATCAATTTTCCAGCGATTAACGCTCTTTGAGCTAAATTCGCAGTACTAACATCACTGGGGTTGTTAACGATCCGATTTCGTGGCGGGCGGCTCAAAATTAGCTAAAAAAAATTCGATTCAAAATTTTGGTTTGTAGCTCGGCTCGTTTATTTTNTCTTCCCTGGTGGAAGTTCTGTCAGCTCCCATGTCTAGTTTCCTAATAGGGAATCCATCTCCTCCTTCATGGTCAACTCCCACTTCCTAGAATTTTCATCTGTTAAGGTTTCTTCATAGCTCTGTGGTTCCTCACTGTGTTAGCAAGATGTAGTTTAAAGTTGGTGAGTAACGTTGTGACGAATGACTGCTCCTGAATGAACTACGAATAGCGGCCGGAGTAGTGAATGACTCTGAACGTGGCTGCGGAATAATATAAATGGGTGCCCCAGACCCATTCTCCTCGTCATTCCCATTTTCGCCCTGTTTTGTGACCTCTGGTAAATCGTCAAACTCTATGAACTCTGACTCCTGAGGAGCTACTTCAGATTTGTACTAGTCTTGTCGTTGTACATCATCTTCTCATTAAAGACCACATTTTTGCTTCTGATGATTTTCCGATCCTAATCATCCCAGAAACGATAACCGAGTGCTTCGTCTCCATAGCCAATGAAATAGCATTTCCTTGACTTAGCCTCAAGCTTGCTACGTACATCAGGATTGATTAGAATATAAGAAAGACAATCAAAAGTCTTAAGATGAGAAAATTTGACCTCTTTGCCGCTCCAGACCTCAGGTAATTTACAGTCTTATGGGACAAATGACCCTCTGTTAATCAAGTAAACTGCAGTGCTGACCGCATCTGCCCAGAAGGTTGGTGGTAGTCCTGCGTGCAATCTCATGCTCCTAGCACGCTCATTGATAGTTTTGTTTATGCGTTCTGCAACTCCATTTTGTTGTGGTGTCCCCGGAATGGTCTTCTCAATTTTGATACCCTGAGCTGCACAGTACTCCTTGAACCCACCATCAATGTACTCACCACCATTGTCAGATCTCAAACATTTCAGTTTTAGATCTGTCTTCGTTTTAACTATGACCTTCCAAGTTTTGAACACAGAAAATACATCAGATTTATGCTTCAGAAAGTAAACCTATATCTTTCTGCTGTGGTTATCTATGAATGTGACGTAATAGCGAGAGCCTCCAAGAGATGCCACTGGGGAAGGCCCACACACATCGGTGTGTACTGATTCTAGTTTTCCTGCATTTAGCACCCACCTTTTAGAAAACTGACATTCTTCTGCTTCCCCATGATGCAGCTTTCACACATGCTGAGATCAACTGACTTCATTTCTGGTAGCTTGCATCTGGACCGAAGCTCTTTCATACCTCTCTGACTCATGTGTCGAAGTCTGCAATACCACATGTCTACTGTGTTCTCTATAACCGTGGTATCAACACTGTTAATTAAACCAGTAGTCATATATAGTGTAAGAGTCTTCTTACCCCGAGCCAGTACTAGTGCTCCTTTGGCAACCTTCCGAGTGTTATCAGAGAACACTACTGAATGACCTCTCTCATCAAGCTGCCCAAAATATATGAGGTTCTTTTTCAGTTCAGAAATGTGTCTAATCTTTTGTAAGATCCATTCGTTTTTGTTAGGAAGTGCAATTTCAACATCTCTCATCCCCAACACGTTCAAAGCTGCTCCATCAGCCAGATATACTTTCTCAAAGTCACTTGAAACATAGTTTTGGTGGGAAGATGTGTGAAAAAAAGCCCCCGAGTACAGTATCCATTCGTCAACAGAGCTATGAACTGCAAGCAATAACGCATTCTGTACTTCTCCAGTTACAGCGTTAGCACTTACGTTCTCTATCTTCTTAGGATTTTTACAGTTCTTTATGTGGCCAGTTTTGCCACAATTCCAGCAAGTTGCTTTCTGACCAAGCTTTGACTTGCTCTTGCTTCTATGCTTTGATTTCGATCTTCCTCTGTTTGAGTTCCTGTCTTGTGATCTCCCTCTGGAATCAACATTCAGTGCTGAATTTGAACCTGAGGTCTCGCCAGAATCTTTCCTGTGCACTTCTCCAGCAAGAATCAAGTCACGAATATCATCATATTTCAGTTTGGTTTTACCTGCAAAGTTGCTAACTGTCATCCTCATGGCTTCCCAACTATTTGACAATGAAACCAACAATATCAGTGCACATATCTCATCGTCAAAATCAATTTCAACAGACGATAATTGATTTGTGATAATGTTGAAATCATTCAAATGTTGAATAATAAACACATCTTCCGCCATCTTCAGGTTGAATAATTTTTTCATCAAGTACACTTTATTATTCGCCGATAGCTTTTCATACATACCTGATAAGGCTACAATAAAATATGTCGTCGTCCTCTCCTTTATGACATTGTGAGCAACGAACCTCGATAGGGTTAATCGAATAACCCCCAGAACCTGTTGATCCAACAGATTCCAATCAGTCTCTTTCATCTTCTCCGGTTGTTTTCCCAGTAGTGGAAGATGAAGTTTCTTCCCATAGAGGTAATCCTTTATCTGCATCCTCCAATATTCAAAATTAGTGCCGTCGAACTTCTCGATTTCTGAAACTTTCACTTCGTCTCCGGCCATCGTTCTTTCTCAGATCCGAATTTGGCTCTGATAGCAATTATTATGAAAAAAATGACAGCAATAAAGCGAAAAATCAGATCGAAAAAAAAAATTACACCGAGAAAAAACGACACAAGATTTACGTGGTTCGACAAATTGCCTACGTCCACAGAGCTGCAGAGGATTTTATTTCTTCGAGGAAATTACGTCGTCTTCAATTCAACGACTACAAAAAAATAATTCTCTCTATTTTCTTTCTTCTCTCCCTCTTCTCTCTCTCTCCTCTCTCTAAAGCCACGTTAGAAAGGACAAACAAAAGAAAAGCAAACTTTCTTTCCTACCAGAAAGCTGAAGGAAGGAGAAACCAAAGAAGCAGTCTTTTGTCCCCTACTCCTTTTTCTTCAGCCGCAGGAGAGAGGGTCTGGAGGTGGTGTGCTCAAGAGAGTTGGCTTAGCTTTTATAATGATCAGGAAAAATGCATTTAAGGAAATGCATTAAATGATCCACGCGGAGAGCATCCCTCGCGAATCCTTCCCGCGATTCCGTGGCTCCGCGGAGAGAGAAAAATGGGAGGCGAGAAGCACAGGGAAGAAACGGGAAACATTATTTAGGAAGTTAATTAATCACATAATTAACACAAATGATTTCCCAAATGAAGAAGTGCACAGGGCTTCACATCCTCAACAAAGGTGTGATGTTGATTCATCATTACTTGAATGAGAGCACATGTAAGTGCATCTGCTTGCCTTTTTGATGAATATAGAAGCATTGCTCATTCACACTACATTCGGTCGCTTGCATTAGCTAGGGCTGTTAAAGATCTGATTTAGAACTGAGCTGGGGTCGACTCAAAACATGCTAAAAAAATTTTGATCCAAATTTTGGGCTCATAGCTCAGCTCGTTTATTTCGATCCAACCTCGATCAGAGCCAAAACTTGAATCAATTTTCGAGCGATTAATGATCTTTGAGCTAAATTCGCAGTACTAACATCACTGAGGTTGTTAACGATCCGATTTCGTGGCGGGCGGCTCGAAATTAGCTAAAAAAAATTTGATTCAAAATTTTGGTTTGTAGCTCGGCTCGTTTATTTCAATCCAATCTCAATCCGAGCCAAAATTCGGATCAATTTTCAAGTGATTAACGATCTTCGAGCTAATTTGCTAAATTCACAACCCTAACATTGTTAGGTAGTGCAAGCTGTGCTGCATATGGAGCAGGGCAGTGGAGGTGAATTTGGTGGGACAATAAATATAGGAGCATGTCTAGTTAACCTCTCTGAATAATGAAAGATTGTGATAAATTCATAAAAATAAAATAAAATAAAAGTTTTCATGAAGTTGTTTGATTAGAAATGAATTTATAAATAAGTAATAATGAATGGATTAAAATGTAGCAACCTGTGATGTGCTCTCTGTCTAGAAGTTTAACCTCCCTTTATCAATATGATTGCCTCTTCTTAATGTGATATAAATTATTTAGGCTCTATTTTTTTTTATTGAAAACAAAGTAAATGAATTCCAATTATACTAATAATTAAAGTTTTATAGTTTGATTTTATTGGATTTAGGAGGAAATGGAGTCGTTGAAGGAGTTAATAAATGCTCTTAGGATTTCAATTAGGCTTTCTTTGAGTTATCCTATTGAAAACTTGATGGCGAAATTCAGTCAGCTCGTAGTCATTTTATTTGCCCTTTTTATCAGGTAAAACAGTAACCTATTCTCTCTCTCTCACACACACACACACACACAAATAGGTAAGTCACACACAATATGTTCATGGTCTTCAAAGCATCTCTATCCTCATCAATATCTCCCCCTGTACATATTTCTATTAACCAACCCCATGAACATTATCTTCACACAAGCTCATTTTCATGTTATCATGCCTGGCTATGTTAATTAAAGATTTTTTGCTTATATCTTATGAATTTCTTAATGGATTTCCTGTTTCTATTTTTACTAGAAAATTTTTGATAACTTTTATAATCCATCTATTTTTTCACACAGAGTTTTGAATCTTTGTAAAACTGATTTGATACAGTTTAAAATTCCTAATAATTAAGTTTAATGTTACTGTCGTATAGTTAATTTTGGCTAAATTTAATTTCTATAGGATTCATTTAGTTATTTAAATACAGTTTCTTGTATTGTTACATACTTTTGATTTAATATTTATTTATTTATTTATTTTTAAACATTAATTGTTCCCCTGGCATGTAGAAATCCGCTGAGTAACTTATTGGCTTGCTAAAAGCTACAAAAGTAGTGGTTGCCACCTGTTGGAAGGGGATTTAAAAGTATTTCAATTATTTACTTTTAAATCCCTTATAAATATATTATGCTGTTTCTAGGTGTTCTCAAGCAGAAAAAAAGAAGTTTTCTAGATATATTTTTTTTGTTTAAAAATAAGAGAAATCCGTAAGTATTCATCAAAGTAAAGCATTCTTGAGTTCCAACATTTTGTTAACATTTTTCAGTAGCTAGACTTTTTAAACTAGTTTGCGTTGTATATCTTTCAATCCTTTTGTAAAGATTGTGAAGTCTTTAGTCATAGTTGAAAGCTATTGATTATCTCCGAAGTGCTAAAAGCATTTTGGCTTAGTTTCTATTGTAAACTTATGTAGTTTCTCTATTGAAACTTGGTGAAGCTTTATGCGTTAAATCATCCCATAGGTTCTACAGTCACCACATAGCATATATATTCTTCGTCATTTATGATTTGGACGATGTAGTAAACATTACATGATGGAATTCTTCTCAGATCTAACTTCATATATATGGGAATGTGTAGGATTTCCTAGTTAATATTATACTTCAAATCAAACTGAAAATAGTCAATCAAAATCTGAAAAAAATCAAGCAAAACCTTAAACATGGATCCAACCATGTATTTCCTATGAGAGAGCATGCTATAGATGAAAACATTGCCAACTAAGGTAGGTAAATGATGCCTTACCTGGAGTAATGCAACTTTCTTTTTAATGAAGCAATGGAAAAGTGTAAAGAAATTCTGATCATTATGACTGCGTTTGTCCACCCTATAAGTCTCTGGTATTTACTAAGTTAATGATTGGGTCAAGTCAGTTTGGCTCTCACTTGTTTGTGTTCAGTTTTATAATTGCTAGCCAAAGGTGAGCAGGACGGTCTAGGGTAATCGTTTGAATTGTCCTAAGCTATGCTTTCCCCATTGGCTACCCATTATTTGGGTTGGCCAAATTATTCAGGCTCCAATTTTAAGTACATAGTTGATGATAATGTAAAGTTGTTTTGATAGAAGTAGTGGCCATTAACTGATATCTCATAAACATAGCCTGCATTAAGAAAACAGTTTCTCCTGTAAACACGATAAATTCTGCTTCATTGTATTGCAGAGCATCGAGGAGGCAAGATCAGCCTNACCTTAAAAATATAATAGACGAATCATTTAGAGCTATAAAATTGAAATAGATTATCTCGGCCCCTCAAACTACAGACGTGGTAAAGAACTAGTTGTAATTGTATTTGTCGGATTTGTGCATGCTATCTTAGTAGTTACATTAGTTCGCTGGGGTAGCCTAAAATGAATAAGGCCATATGAGGTGAGCTCAATCACAAAATATAGGCACCCATTGTTGATGTCATCTGAATCACATTTTTTGAAGCTGATAGAGAAATTATACCTCAAAATATGATAAATAGGATCTTACCTAAAATAATCAGGAGGAATATTAACTTTTTTTTGATGTTTTCATCATATTTGTTATATTCATGTGATCATGCTATATTTTTTCCCTTAAAAAATCTCTTCATTCAGAATTAAAGAAGAGTGAGCTAGGAAAGTGAAGAGAAATCATGATTAGATTAAAATGAAAGGTAGAGAGTATTCACAAAATGGTTTTCATAAATGAGTTGGAGGCACAAGTGTGGGAAGAGATTGGATTGACTCGGACCGCATTAATTTCGAAGAAGTCCTATACATATGTTTCCCATATAATCGAAGAATCAAAAATATATTTTTATTATGGGTATGATATCACTCTCTAATGACTATATTCTTTTTAATTAATTATATTTTTGGAGATGCTCTAGAAAACTCTTGATTAAAAAAAAATCAGTTGTGGTTTATTTCTTTTCGGTAGGATGTATTAACGAATAAAAAATTATCTTTTCAATAAAGGTTATTCTTTGCTTTACAGCCTAACTAGGCCACATGGGCGATGGTGTATCATCGTATCCTAAGGGCAACAACCTATCAACAAGTGGAGGGCTACAAAAAAATATTAACTAATAAACAAATAGAGATAAAAAGGCATAAAATGATTTTTAGAATAGGTAAGAAATTTTAAGATAAATTCACATAAGTGATTAAGATGCCATGAATTCATTATCCTAGGTTATCAAACTATGAATATACTTGAGCTACAAAAGTAGTCGCTTTAATGTAGTTTTGAAATCTCTGTCAACACTCCTTGAATTGCATCAACCAAGAAGTTTATATTGATTCCAAGCCATATAAATTGACTAATCTAGAATCATACGACATCTTAAAACAAAATATATAAGGATATGAAGTGTCCCCATAGAAACATATTATAGAGCTTATGGAAAAAAGTGAAGGAAAATTAGTCTAATCTCAAGAATCAAAACTACTCAATAAATACTTGCAATTCTCTTTGGGTTATGATGGTCTTTAACAGTCTAAGCGTTCTAGACGACTGCCTAACAGTTAGGTGGAGGAAGTGCTTACACTTTCCAAGGAAAATGATATGTTGTAAAATTATATATTCCATGAGTTTGAAGCTCTATTAACATGCATGGATTGAGCTATGATATGAACATTATCTAGCTTTAGCTCATGCTAGGCAAACCTCTTTATTGTAACTAGTACATGAAGCACAAAGTGTGACCCATAATCTTATGGTCACAATAGGAATTATAAAATTTAATATTTTAAATGTTTTTAGTTTTGCAAATTTGGTTATAGGTCATGCAGGAAAGGAAATTCCTTTTATGAAAAATTGGTGAGTTGAGCATAAATTTTGTATTTTAGTTGAACAATGTATTAAACTTATAAAAAAAATAAGTTTGTTTTAAAAGCTTAAGTGAGCGTGTGATCCCAAATAATTATGGGCATGACTCCCTATAGAAAATCACATATAATTCTATACTAATGTGCATTCTCAAACTTATTAAACATAACAACAAAGTAATCATAAATTAGATGGCCAAACATGGTCATACATACAAAAATTTCTAACTACACCATTTCCTAAACTAATCAAACTTTCATATGTATGCCTATCATAACACCAAAACATGTGTGAGTGAAAGTGGGTAAGGGCAGGCCTATATGTCTTTGATGGATTACTAAGTTTAGTTCCATTATGTGGTCTAACCAAGCTAAGATTAGCCATAATATATTTAATTATGAGATAATAATAAACTTTATAGAGAAATTTGACCTCACATATGATTTAAATATAATGGAGACATACTTTTAAGTTACTTATATATTTAAAATAATCATATTTGTCATAATATATGAATTATCAATCTTCAATTATATTTAGNTCGCTCGCGGACTATTGGAGTTAGGTCTTCTCTTTCGAGGGGAGGTGGTAGTCATCGCTGCGCTCAACAGGTGGATTTCCTCTCTCAGCATATGAAATGAATGCTGATGATAATGGATTTAGTTTGGTGTGTAGCTTCTTTGTGTTTTGTGTTCTGTGGGTTTCAGCGATTGGTACTTGGAGTGGATACTGGCTGTCACATATGTTGGAGGCATTATTGCTCCGTTGAACTATCGCTGGGTAATCTTGGTCTCTAGTACAGCAGTTTTTTTTTTTTAATTTTTTTTTCATACATTCAAGTCAACATTTGAAAGTCTTTAATTTGTTTATTATCAGAAGGTGTGATGTTGAATCATCATTACTTGAATGAGAGAACATGTAAGTGCATCTGCTTGCCTTTTTGATGAATATAAAAGCATTGCTCATTCACACTACATTCGGTGGCTTGCATTAGCTAGGGCTGTTAAAGATCTGATTTAGAACTGAGCTGGGGTCGACTCAAAACAGGCTAAAAAAATTTCGATCCAAAATTTGGGCTCATAGCTCAGCTCGTTTATTTCGATCCAATCTCGATCCGAGCCAAAATTTAAATCAATTTTCGAGCGATTAATGGACTTTGAGCTAAATTCACAGTAGTAACATCATTGGGGTTGTTAAGGATCCAATTTCGTGGTGGGCTGGGTTCGGCTCAAAATTAGCTAAAAAAAAAATTCGATTCAAAATTTTGGTTTGTAGCTCGGCTCGTTTATTTCAATCCGAGCCAAAATTCGGATCAATTTTCAAGTGATTAACGATCTTCAAGCTAATTTGCTAATCTCACGACCCTAACATTGTTAGCTAGTGCAAGCTGTGCTGCATATGGAGCAGGGCAGTGGAGGTGAATTTGATGGGACAATAAATATAGGAGCATGTCTAGTTAACCTCTCTGAATAATGAAAGATTGTGATAAATTCATAAAAATAAAATAAAATAAAAGTTGTCATGAAATTGGTTGATTAGAAATGAATTTATAAATAAGTAATAATGAATGAATTAAAATGTAGCAACCTGTGATGTGCTCTCTGTCTAGAAGTTTAACCTCCCTTTGTTCAATATGATTGCCTCTTCTTAATGCGGTATAATTTATTTAGGCTCTATTTTTTTTTATTGAAAACAAAGTAAATGAATTCCAATTATACTAATAATTACAGTTTTATAGTTTGATTTTATTGAATTTAGCAGGAAATGGAGTTGTTGAAGGAGTTAATAAATGTTCTTATGGATTTCAATTAGGCTTTCTTTGAGTTATCCTATTGAAAACTTGATGGCGAAATTCGGTCAGCTCGTAGTGATTTTATTTGCTCTTTTTATCAGGTAAAACAGTAACCTATTCTTTCTCTCTCTCTCTCTCACATACACACAAATAGGTAAGTCACACACAATATGTTCATGGTCTTCAAAGCATCTCTATCCTCATCAATATCTCCCCCTGTACATATTTCTATTAACCAACCCCATGAACATTATCTTCACACAAGCTCATTTTCATGTTATCATGCCTGGCTATGTTAATTAAAGATTTTTTGCTTATATCTTATGAATTTCTTAATGGATTTCCTGTTTCTATTTTTACTTAAAAATTATATGATAACTTTTATAATTCATCTGTGTTTTCACACAGAGTTTTGAATCTTTGTAAAACTGATTTGATACAGTTTAAAATTCCTAATAATTAAGTTTAATGTTAATTTGTTGTATAGTTAATTTTGGCTAAATTTAATTTCTATAGGATTCATTTAGTTATTTAAATACAGTTTCTTGTATATTACATACTTTTGATTTAATATTTTTATTTTTTATTTTTTTTTAAACATTAATTGTTCCCCTGGCATGTAGAAATCCACTGAGTAACTTATTGGCTTGCTAAAAGCTACAAAAGTAGTGGTTGCCACCTGTTGGGATGCTTTGGGAAGGGGATTTGAAAGTATTTCAATTATTTATTTTTAAATCCCTTATAAATATATTATGCTGTTTCTAGGTGTTCTCAAGCAGAAAAAAGAAGTTTTCTATATATATTTTTTTGTTTAAAAATAAGAGAAATCCATAAGTATTCATCAAAGTGAAGCATTCTTGAGTTCCAACATTTTGTTAACATTTTTCAGTTGCTAGACTTTTTAAACTTGTTTGCGTTGTATATCTTTCAATCCTTTTATAAAGATTGTGAAGTCTTTAGTCATAGGTGAAAGCTATTGATCATCTCCGAAGTGCTAAAAGCACTTTGGCTTAGTTTCTATTGTAAACTCATGTAGTTTCTCTATTGAAACTTGGTCAAGCTTTTTGCGTTAAATCATCCCATTGGTTCTACAGTCACCACATAGCATATATATTCTTCGTCATTTATGATTTGGACGATGTAGTAAACATGACATGATGGGATTCTTCTATTATCTAACTTCATGTATATGGGAATGTGTAGGATTTCCTAGTTAATATTATACTTCAAATCAAGCTGTAAATAGTAAATCAAAATCTGAAAAAAATCAAGCAAAACCTTAAACATGGATCCAACCATGTATTTCCTATGAGAGAGCATGCTATAGATGAAAACATTGACAACTAAGGTAGGTAAATTATGCCTTACCTGGAGTAATGCAACTTTCTTTTTAATGAAGCAATGGAAAAGTGTAAATAAATTCCAATCATTATGACTGTGTTTGTCCACCCTATAAGTCTCTGGTATATACTAAGTTAATGATTGGGTCAAGTCAGTTTGGCTCTCACTTATTTGTGTTCAGTTTTATAATTGCTAGCCAAAGGTGAGCAGGACGGTCTAGGGTTATTCTTTGAATTGTCCTAAGCTATGCTTTCCCCATTGGCTACCCATTATTTGGGTTGGCCAAATTATTCAGGCTCCAATTTTAAGTACATAGTTGATGATAATGTAAAGTTGTTTTGATAGAAGTAGTGGCCATTGACTGATATCTCATAAACATAGCCTGCATTAAGAAAACAGTTTCTCCTGTAAACACGATAAATTCTGCTTCATTGTATTGCAGAGCATCGAGGAGGCAAGATCAGCCTTGGAGGTTTTGAAACCTGTGATTTTGGTGGTTGATGAGTTCTGCAGTTCATGGGTTGTACAACTTACCAACAGTAACAGCATCAAGTCTCTTAGGCTGCATGCTCTTATTGGATGCAACACACTTTCCAACCTCTCCAAGAATGCAAATTGTATGCTGTTCAAAACCGTGGTTGAAGTTCAGTGCGATTAGTGAATTTCTTTTACCAATATTGGATCAATGGCATATGGTCATCTTATTCTTGCAGCTCTAAGTATGGATTCCATTAGAAAGCCTTCACAGGGTACCCAATTCATTGATCCTATTTGTGCGATCAATGGCATTGCTTTAATCTGCTTCACATCAGGTATTGTTCATCATTGTCATTGCCTGACATATATTGAGATGTCTCTCCCAAAATATTTAAAATATCAAAATTTATGCTTAGATGCGCATCTTGTTCTGAAGACCCTGATGAAGCCTCTCTACCATCAATAATTTTCAAACTTGTGTTTGATTCAGGAACTACAGGACAGCCCAGGGGAGTTGCTATTAGCCATAAAGCATTAGTAATCCAGTCCCTGGCAAAAATTACAATTGTTGGTTATGCTGAAGATGACGTAAGCCATCATTTAAAGAGAAACTATGCCAGCAACTTACCAAAGTATTCAACTTTCATCAAGAATAATGAAAATTAATTAGCTTCTATCTTTCTATTGTTGTTTTCTGAGCCTAATTTTAAAAAAGTGGTTACTTTATGTTAATGAATTGGACATTTGCTTGCAGGTATATCTTCATACAGCCCCTTTGTGCCATATTGGTGGGATATCTTCTTGTATAGCCATGGTAATGGCTGGCGGTTGTCATGTTTTCATTCCCAAGTTTGGTGCAAAATTAGCTTCTGCTGCTTTTGAACAGAATCATGTAACTTCCCTAATCACTGTTCCAGCAATGTTGGCAGACCTAATTTCCTTTGCCAGGTTACCTGTTTTTTTCAAAGGCCGTTAATCTAACACAATACCTGTCAATTATATTATTACCTTTGTTTGTGCATTGCATTTATGATGATTATGAAGAGGTTCATGACAGAAAATCAAATAGATGGAATGGAGAAACGGTAAACAAGATTCTTAATGGAGGAGGTAGCCTCTCAACTGAACTTGTCAAAGGCGCCATTGATTTGTTCCCTAATGCCAAGATTATCTCAGCTTATGGTTAGTTAATTTTTCTCTCACTTATTGCGCATTCTTCTCTCATTCCTTACAATTTACTTTTTGGTGGGCTCCTTTGGTTGCTTGTAAATAGGAAACATATTTTAGGAATTGTTGATTTTATTTTCACATGAAATAAAGTCATATTTTTTAAAATGAAAATTTGAGAAGATTTGTGAAATTTGGAATCAACATTGGTGCTTAACTGCTCAACCAAATGATGAATTTAAAAAACATAATTGTTTTTCAAAATATTTTTTATAACTCCAACAAACGAATGAACTCTTAGAGGAATTTATAGGCATTTCCTAGAACTGAAAAACTTCATTTATTTGAGTTTTGTTTCATTGGAATGTTTGCTTAAATCAAACTTTTTCTTTATAAAAATTATATTATTTGAATTGATTGTGGAAGTAAAATATCCCTAAAGCTTTCTAGTAAAAACCCACTTTGTGATTATAGTTGAAATATTCAGATGGTATTGGAAGGAGTTTGGAATTCATATTTAATAGGCTAATCTTTATTTAACCTGTTGAAAATTTTTTAAAGTGTACTTGCTTATTCTTCTCTCTTTTTTATATTTTAACTTTCGTCAGTGGAATTTATGACTCTGAATATGTCATTTTTCCTTTCAGTTCGAAATTGTTTAGAATCAACTAATTTTCTAGAAAAAATAATGTTGTTTGAATTGCAATTAGATTGTGCCTTTGCAGTTGGACTATCCAAGTAAAATATCCTTCAACAGGCTTTCTAATTGGATACTGCCTTCTAAATACATTTGAGTTGTTCAAATTGTATTGATGGAGTTTGAGATGTGTGTTTAAGTGGCAGTCTTTATTTGGCTTGTTGAAAATAGTTTTATGCGTGAACAAAATTTTTGCGAAGTAAATGTGTAAATGCGCCAAATTGGTTTTCACTATTTTGTCGAGTTTTTTCAAGGGAATTAACTGATGATTGCATTTGTATAAAGCAAATGCAGTGCATCTATTCAACATTAAAAAAATTAGATTCAAGGCATTACAGTAAATCAAACTGCCCCATATCATTTCTATACCAAACGACATCTTTATGTCCTTAACTATGCCTTATATCAAAAGAGGCTCATGCACATGACAAATCTATGAGTATGAAAAGCATACCAACCCTTTTATTCATTAACTATTGGCACCTTTCTAATCCCCTTTATCTTTTGGTTTCATCTGGTAAGGTATGACAGAAGCATGCTCCTCTCTCACTTTCATGCTGATATTTGATCCGTCATCTCAAAAGCTGAGGAAAAGCCCTTCATGTTCTGAAATATTAGAATCCAACCCCCTCCAGCTATATGTTGGAGTTTGTGTTGGTAAACCACCTCCTCACATTGAATTGAAGATCTGCTGTGATCCTACTATTTCTAGTTCACCTATGGTGGGGAGCATATTAACTAGAGGCTTGCATGTGATGATTGGTTACTGGGATCAATTAACAAAAACTTCCAATTGTGATAAGAGTTGTTGGCTAAATACTGGAGATATAGGGTGGCTTGATAGTCATGGCAATTTATGGCTAGTTGGGCGCACAAAAGATCGAATTAAAAGTGGAGGAGAAAATATATATCCCGAGGAGGTAATACATGATACAAATTTTAAATTTCTACACAAACTCTAATATAGAAACCTTTGAACTTTCTCTTTGTCTGATTTGTGTTATTTTGAAGTAATGAAACTATGATGAATGTAACTATTTGTTGGCTTCTTCGGAAATCTTATGCATCCCTTGTTATGAAATATGTTGTTAATTTAGGTGGAAGCTGTACTTTGTCAACACATAGGTGTGGCTGGTGCTGTTGTTGTTGGCATTCCAGATACCCGTCTCACAGAAACGATTGTTGCTTGTGTTTCAATTGAAGAGGATTGGATATGGGTTAATGAAAATACCAGGAACTCTTTGGAGGCTAATCTGCTATCTAGTGAGATAATGCAGAAGTTTTGTAGGCATAGAAAACTAACCGGGTAATCTCTTCCTTCTCAGTAATCTGTATGATTGTTGCTGCAAGCCTATTTCATGTTTTCATTTACATGTAACGAGATTATCCTGATAGTTCCCTAATGACAATTTGTTGTTAAATAAGCTAAAACAAGCTGTTTCTTTCTTTTTTTAATTAGCTATAGAAAAAGATATAAAATGTTTCATTTGTATGCTTATTTCTCTTTTTTTTCTATAACACGAGAATTTTTGTGTAGTTAGTTCTGCTTAAATATGCATAAATATAATCATAATAAGATTATGTGATTTCTCTTTTATGAATTTTGGTTGATGTAGTTTCAAGATACCCAAGGTCTATATGCCATGGAGGAAGCCATTTCCATTAACTACCACTGGAAAGTTGAGAAGAGAGGATGTTAAAAAGGAGGTGATGTCCTACCTGCAACTTCCAAACAGTAGCTTATGACAATTAAATTAGTTACCCTTGGTTTGTGCGAATATTCATTTTTTTAGAGAAATTAGTGAAAAAAATAAGCTAGGGATACAATCATATGAGCCCCTAATCGGCCTAGACCAAATACATCAAATGCCCATGTGGCAATGCTGCAAAATTGAGAAGAAAGTTATTCATGTGAAACAGCTGCATCAAGTCTTATGTTCACTATGCAGTTTGTTTTCTTGCGTCAAATTTACTTTGATTTGTTGTTAACTTTGATGTAATTTGAATTATTTATATATTTAATTTTTAATAAATTTATGTTTGGAGTGAAGTTCACTATGCTGTTGGTTTGCTTTACAAAAATCCATCTAAATCCAAATTACTTTTACTCATGCTTTTTGGCCAAGTTGGGTTGTCTAGTTTTTTCAAATCATTATAAGGCCATATACTTGGTCTTGTTCCCATGCCATTGGCCAATAAAAAAAATTAGAAAAAAAAAAATGAATACTACAAAGCCAAAATACTAATGTGTAATGTGTTGTACAAATGCCTCAACTAGAGATGTCACAAACCTTGTGGGTTTTAAATAATCTAATAACTAATTTTGCTAAAAAAAAGTACTAGAGAAATTATTAGATTCATAACAAGAATCAAATCTCAATCAAATTCCTGGCCATTATTACTTATTATTTCTTGCCTACTAGCTTTAATTCCCTCATTATGTATTTGCTACTTTGTTTTATTTCTTTCCGATTTATTTTATTCTATTTTATTTCTTTTTTTTTGTTGTGCCTATTATAATTGGGTTTAAATACCCCATCTTCTATCAATAAAGTTGTGAAAGTTGTGCCGGTTTATTCCAAATTTCAACATGGTATCAGAGTTAAACCCGAGATCCAACAACCTTCGGTTTTCTCTGTCGGTTCCAACAGCCGCCTCCTTATCCTAGCAGTCTTGGTTAGAGAATCTGCAGGCCTCCTTCTATTGGAGCACAGTACGTTCTGCTGCTAAAAGCATAACATGGTTTACCCGTTGGATCTCCCTGTAGCACCGCATCTGGCCTCCTTATGCTACTTGTTCTCCATTGGATCTCCCAGTAGCACCGCATCTGGCCTCCTCCTTCCTTTACCACTGTTTTGCAGGAAGGGTTCTTGCTACATGCTAGTATATCAATTTATGCTGGAAGGGTTCATGTTGGTGTTCTGCAAGAAGGGTTCCTGTTTCCTTTGTTGTTGTTCTAAGGGTTCTTGCTAGTGCATCTATTTCTTGAGATTCTACTGAAATTCATCGATGGCTCACAATATCATAATTTTTGTCTCAATCAAAATTATGGTTGATTCTTTCAATGAATCTACCTCAGAAGGTGTTCTTGACTGCACTGGAGGATCTACTCCAAACGCCGCTCCCGTGCTAACCGGAAGACCAAAAGCCAACTTAAATTTCTTGATCACAACTCATAAATTGAACTACAACAACTTCCTCCAATGGTCCCAAGCGATCTCTTTGTTCATCAGAGGATGTGGGAAGTTTGGTTTCCTCACATGTATGATTCGTGAGCCTCCAAAGACCGACCCAATATATGGAATATGGGAGGTGGAGAACTCCATGGTCATGTCATGGCTAATAAACTCCATGGAAACGTCAATTAGTCATTCGTACATGTTCCTTCCTTCAGCTAGTGTTCCCTAGAAGACTGTCTGTGATACCATCTCAATATAGGAAATTCCCGCCAATTCTATGAGATATCTAAAAAAATAGGGGAGGCAAAACAGAGGTCTAGGATCGTGACCCAATACTATAATAATCTTAGTACATTATGGATGGAATGCGACATCTACTACAACTATACTTGAGATTCTCTTGTCGACCTGTCCCTCTTTCAAAAGATTGTAGAAAAGGATCATATATTCTAATTCTTTTTTGGCATTAACAATGACCTTGACGAGGTTCATGGTCGTATTCTTGGTCAGGATCATCTTCTTTCTGCTCACGCTGCTTTCAACGAGATTCGCCGGGAAGAAAGCAGAAGACTTATCATGCTTGACACTTCTACACCTTCAGCTGAGTCATCTGCCTTGATCTCAAATAGTGCTAAACCCTTGTTCATGCCACTGCGAACCGGTCACTCCACTTGTAATTACTATCACAAACCTAACCATACTCGGAACAAGTGTTGGAAACTTCAAGGTAAGTCGACATACAAACCTTCGACCAAATCCTCTGCTGCCAATGGACTTACGAAAACGGCCAAACAAGGCAAGACTCAACCAACCCCTACCCAAAACATCCTGGAATCCTCCGAATCATTGAAAAACTAGATGGAGCAATTGATAACGCTTCTTAGAGCCAATCAACTTTCTTCATGACCGTGGATTATTGATTCAAGAGCCATGGATCACATGACTGGATGTTCACAAGCTTTCTTGACTTACAATTCATTGCTCTGAAAAAGATACAGTTAGGATTGTCGATGGTTTCTTGTAGTTCAATTGTTGGTAAAGGGTCAATTACATTAACAATCGAGCTAACTCTAGAGTTTGTTTTACATGTTCCCCAATTGCAATGTAACTTGTTATCTATCAGCAAGTTGACGAATGATATTGATTGCATTGCCAACTTCTCTTATGTGGTTCTGTTTTTAAGGATCATCATTCGGGGATGATGATTAGAACTGCTAAGAGGGTAGCTGGACTCTACTAATTTCAAGAGAAGAGCATGGAAAATACTTACACTCCTTTTAGGAGTTGCAACTTATCTCGAGTCATTGAATGTCCCGTTATTTTATTGCATTGTCATTTTGGTCATCCTAGTTTTCAATATTTAAAAAAGTTGTATCTTTTGATGTTTTCTAATAAGAGCTCTTCTAATTGTAATTGTGAGACATGTTAGTTAGCCAAACATCATTGGGTCCATTACCTATCCCACACTCACTCTCATTCTGCCCCTTTCTCCCTCATTCACAATGACATATGGGTACTTTCTCGCACTCCCAACTACACCAATAAAATGTGGTTCTTAACTTTGGTTGATGACCACACTTGGATGTCGTGGGTCTACATTTTAAAAGACAAATCAGAAGTTGTTACTTCTAAAACTTCTACACCTTATTTTTAAGTCAATTCAAAACTCATTTATGGTCTTTTAATCCAACAATGGTCGTGAATTTTTTAACTCTATTTTGGTTGAATTTTTTGTAAGGGTATTCTTTACCATAGCTCATGTACGGATACTCCTCAACGAAATGGGGTAGACGAGAGGAAAAACCATCACCTCGTCAACATTTTTTGCTCCATCATGTTTCAATCCAATGCCCCAAAATATTTTTGAAACGATGTCATTCCTACTGCTACCTATCTCATAAATAATCTCCTCTAAAATTCACAAGTTTTGAACCCCATTAATTGTCCTGATGTCATGCTTCCCTGCCAATAAATTCTTCTCCACGTTAGACCCAAAGATTTTTGGATGCACCGACTTTTTTCAAAATACTGCATCCAATCAAAGTAAACATGATCTCAAATCCATAAAATGTATCTTCATTGGGTACTCCGCCACTCAAAAGGGGCATCGGTCCCTTGATCATACCGCTAACAAAATCTATGTGAGTGTTGATGTCTCCTTTTTTGAAAGTATTCCTAGCTTGGGTTCTTAGACACTATCACTTATCCTACTCTTATGGTTGTTCCCCCCCTTGTTCCCACTACTAAAGAGTCCCCTTTCTCGGTGAGTGCACCATCCAGTGAGTTCTCGGATCTAGTGAGTGCACTATCTCCTCCTTTTACTATCCATGTCTACATTCGACGCACCAGTTCCAATGCTCCTACTCTAGAACTCATTGCCTCCTTAAATGACCTTGACTCCACTCTGGGCGACATCTGAGTTCTCGAAGTAAGGTATGCAATCAAACATGCCTTCTCTATTTTATGGCAAAATATGCCTCTTTCTGTTGTTTATCATAGACCTACTTAGCATTTGCCACGACCCTGATGGACGAGGTTGCTCTTGTTGTTCTAGCCTGGAAAATGGCAGTAATGGAGGAGATGAATGTCTTTCAACTAAACCATATACATGGGACATTGTTGATCTGCCTTAGGGTAAGAAAGCTATGAGGTGTGATAGATTTCCATCACCAACTAGTGATGATGCATAGTACATTGTTTCTATTAAAAAAAAAGAGGTTACACGTTATAATACACATTTGACTCGTAGGCCCATTTTAAGAGCCTCCTCAACTTTGGAGTTGGTTTGTCATATGGTATAGTGTTAAAGGAGTTATAATATTTTATAATACAAATATAAGATGTCATAAATTAGTATAACATGATTTTTTGATGTAGTTGTGACATGTTATAGTATTACTTGGTACTTTTCAGGATGATACATTGTGCAATTGCGCTATTTTAACCATGTTAGAATGCCCAAGAACCCAAAATTCACAATAGTCAAGATTCGAGGGTCAGAATGATGAAATTTGGCTATTTTTCGACTGGGTGCTAAAGAGCAACTCGAGTGGTGATGTAAATTCCACTATTTTCTTTNTGCCTCCTTAAATGACCTTGACTCCACTCTGGGCGACATCTGAGTTCTCCAAGTAAGGTATGCAATCAAACATGTCTTCTCTATTTTATGGCAAAATATGCCTCTTTCTGTTGTTTATCATAAACCTACTTAGCATTTGCCACGACCCTGATGGACGAGGTTGCTCTTGTTGTTCTAGCCTGGAAAATGGCAGTAATTGATGAGATGAATGTCTTTCAACTAAACTATATACATGAGACATTGTCGATCTACCTTAGGGTAAGAAAGCTATGAGATGTGATGGATTTCCATCACCAACTAGTGATGATGCATAGTACATTGTTTCTATTAAAAAAAAAGAGGTTGCACGTTATAATACACATTTGACTCGTAGGCCCATTTTAAGAGCCTCCTCAACTTTCGAGTTGGTTTGTCATGTGGTACAGTGTTAAAGGAGTTATAATATTTTATGATACAAATATAAGATGTCATAAATTAGTATAACATGATTTTTTTATATGTAGTTGTGACATGTTATAGTATTACTTGGTACTTTTTAGGATGATACATTGTGCAATTGCGCTATTTTAACCATGTTAGAATGCCCAAGAACCCAAAATTCACAATAGTCAAGATTCGAGGGTCGGAATGATGAAATTTGGCTATTTTTCGACTGGGTGCTAAAGAGCAACTCGAGTGGTGACGTAAATTCCACTATTTGCTTTTAAAAAATAAGATTTCGCACCATAAATGGACACCTTTGGCCCGCCAAGCCATTTAGTTTAATCTTAATAAATGGTGTTATCTTTCTTCAAATTATTACATTTGCATATGCATATGATCAGTAATTACAAATTACAGAATGATCCACAATTCATTTGATACTAAAAACTAGTATATCACCATCAAACCTTAATAAATTGTTTAACAAAACAACTTAAGGCATGTGACCTTAATGAAAATTTTAAATTAATTTGAATACTTAGNTTACAGAATGATCCACAATTCATTTGATACTAAAAACTAGTATATCACCATCAAACCTTAATAAATTGTTTAGCAAAACAACTTAAGGCATGTGACCTTAATGAAAATTTTAAATTAATTTGAATACTTAAGGTCAAATGCATGAGTAGTGCCTTTTAAAAATCATGTTTCTTTCTTTTAAGAAATTCATGAATAGTTACCTATTTTTAAATATCTTTTAACTTGACCTTAAAAATTCAACACTAAAGTTACATATCTTTAATCATTTAAGACTTGATATCTTATTTGATCTTATTCATACTTTGTGCTATGTTGTGATGACATATTTACTATTATATCTTCTATTCTACTTTTGGTTAGGGAAATTTAATATGTTTAATGTGATACAAAAATGGTTCCGATTAAGTATCTTTCTATATTAAAACTTTATAGTACCCTCTGATCTTATAGACCTAGTGAATTTTAAGATGAACAAGCACACTATTATCAAACAAAATAGTTGTACATGATAAATTAGGTGGCGGATTGACTCAATATATATAGATTTACTATATAATGAAATGATCATCTAACTTAGCTATGGTGATGTATTCTCACCTCATGAATTAACCCATCTCAAAGTATAAATTGACATATTAAGATAATAATCCTTAAACTATAGTCTTCTATATTATGTGAATGCGAGAATGTTACTTGGAGGTATCTTTAAGGGTGCGTTTGGGACAGCTTGTGCGTTTTAGGATAAGTTGTTTATCCTGAAACGTGGTCCACGGGCGGACCACAAGGTTCGACCCGCGATCTGCACTTAGTGTAAAAACTCAAACGCGGTTTCAGNTCTTTCTTTTAAGAAATTCATGAATAGTTACCTATTTTTAAATATCTTTTAACTTGACCTTAAAAATTCAACTCTAAAGTTACATATCTTTAATCACTTAAGACTTGATATCTTATTTGATCTTATTCATATTTTGTGCTATGTTGTGATGGCCTATTTACTATTATATCTTCTATTCTACTTTTGGTTAGGGAAATTTAATATGTTTAATGTGATACAAAAATGGTTCCGATTAAGTATCTTTCTATATTAAAACTTTATAGTACCCTCTGATCTTATAGACCTAGTGAATTTTAAGATGAACAAGCACACTATTATCAAACAAAATAGTTGTACATGATAAATTAGGTGGCGGATTGACTCAGTATATATAGATTTACTATATAATGAAATGATCATCTAACTTAGCTATGGTGATGTATTCTCCACCTCATGAATTAACCCATCTTAAAGTATAAATTGACATATTAAGATAATAATCCTTAAACTATAGTCTTTTATATTATGTGAATGCGAGAATGTTACTTGGAGGTATCTTTAAGGGTGCGTTTGGGGCAGCTTGTGCGTTTTAGGATAAGTTGTTTATCCTGAAACGTGGTCCACGGGCGGACCACGAGGTTCGACCCGCGATCTGCATTTAGTGTAAAAACTCAAACGCGGTTTCAAATAAGCTGACGAAACGCGCGAACTAAACGATACGGTGGTGTTTTGAAAACACCGCCCACACTTATAAGCTGTCCCGAACGGGCCCTAAGTGTTGTTGGTTTCATGGAATCAAGTTTTGTTTGGAGACTAAACAACTTAGATTTTCTACTTAATTTTAATATATTTAAATCAATTATATGAATTTTCATGACTACTTTATATGAGATTAGATAAGATATTTAGGAAAATTATTTAAAATATAAAATTTCTCATTTCTAAGATCATTTAAGTTGATGTTTTGAACTCCATCAATTTCATCATCACCAACATCATTTGTAATGAATGATGTTGGTTTCATCAAAAATAATATGTATTGATTCTTGAGTGTAATANTTCATTCAGAAAAAAAAAAAAATTGTAAAAACTGAAATGAAGAGATTTAAAACTTTTCAGAAATTTATATACGCAGCACCCAATCCTTATAAATTTCTCATTTTTGCAAAACGAACACCTTACTTATGGATAAAAATGTTAATTTTACTCTTATATAGTGGTGAAAAAGATAAACTGGGAGCTTGATTTGCAAAATGAGAGTTTGAGTGTGAGATAGATAANTTTGCAAAACGAACACCTTACTTATGGATAAAAATGTTAATTTTACTCTTATATAGTGGTGAAAAAGATAAATTGGGAGCTTGATTTGCAAAATGAGAGTTTGAGTGTGAGATAGATAGATGCATAACAATTGTGTGCTGTTTGTGCAAATTCCCCTTAAATATTTAATGAAAGAAAGGATCTTTAATAAAATTCATTCATTTTTTTTCTTAAAATGCAGGCCAAGTATGTGGTTTCATCATGTTAGACAGACCCCGGACTGCAATGGAAGGACAATTGCTATTAATTACTGTGAGTTTATTTGCTATTATCTAAACTTTAAATTCNAATTACTGTGAGTTTATTTGCTATTATCATGTTTTTTAAGGGGGGTTTACATACATACCTAAACTTTAAATTTACATACTTTGTCACCTTAAAATCTCTAGCACCTCAATTCTACGATTTATCTCTAGGGGGGTGTTTGGCTACACTCCGGATTTAGATTTATCAATTTTAAAAAGGTTAAATCCGGAATAACTTTTGGCTCGATTAAGATTAAATTCCACTAAATTCTTATGAATTGTTTGGCAGCGAGATAAGCGACAACCCACAGATGTGTTTTCTTTCTAACTTAAAATTTAGCTAAANTTTATCAAATTTAAAAAGGTTAAATCCGGAATAACTTTTGGCTCGATTAAGATTAAATTCCACTAAATTCTTTTGAATTGTTTGACAGCGAGATAAGCGACAACCCACATATGTGTTTTCTTTCTAACTTAAATTTAGCTAAGAACATGCATTACAAATTACATAGCTTATCCCTATAATATTGATTTGATTTCATGAATCCTCTATTTATTTCAATCAATTATTAAATATAGTAAAAATTTTGATTTTTCTTAGTTTATCTGACATGAAATTAAAATATAATAAATTTTTTTTAATAAAATATCGATTTTTCAGCTAAATGAAAATTAAAATCAAACCGAAAATCAAAAACCAAATATTAAAGTTTTAAAAACTGAAAATTAAAATCAAATTTTAAAACAGAACCGAACCGACCAAAGTTGATCGGTTCGGTTCGGTTCAGTTTTCCAGTTTTGACCGAATGATGCACACCCCTACGAACACACATGCTCTTGAAGCACAGGTAGAGGAGATAGACAACTCCGTCACTACATTGACAAAAATGACATATTCNTTCTTCTCAGATCTAACTTCATATATATGGGAATGTGTAGGATTTCCTAGTTAATATTATACTTCAAATCAAGCTGAAAATAGTCAATCAAAATCTGAAAAAAATCAAGCAAAACTTTAAACATGGATCCAACCATGTATTTCCTATGAGAGAGCATGCTATAGATGAAAACATTGACAACTAAGGTAGGTAAATGATGCCTTACCTGGAGTAATGTAACTTTCTTTTTAATGAAGCAATGGAAAAGTGTAAAGAAATTCCGATCATTGTGACTGCGTTTGTCCACCCTATAAGTCTCTGGCATTTACTAAGTTAATTATTGGGTCAAGTCAGTTTGGCTCTCACTTATTTGTGTTCAGTTTTATAATTGCTAGCCAAAGGTGAGCAGGACGGTCTAGGGTAATCCTTTGAATTGTCCTAAGCTATGCTTTCCCCATTGGCTACCCATTATTTGGGTTGGCCAAATTATTCAGGCTCCAATTTTTAGTACATAGTTGATGATAATGTAAAGTTGTTTTGATAGAAGTAGTGGCCATT
>JXCR01128088.1:5348-47328 GCA_002079205.1 Phalaenopsis hybrid cultivar | reverse complement strand
AGCCTCTCAACTGAACTTGTCAAAGGCGCCATTGATTTGTTCCCTAATGCCAAGATTATCTCAGCTTATGGTTAGTTAATTTTTCTCTCACTTATTGCGCATTCTTCTCTCATTCCTTACAATTTACTTTTTGGTGGGCTCCTTTGGTTGCTTGTAAATAGGAAACATATTTTAGAAATTGTTGATTTTATTTTCACATTAAATAAAGTCATATTTTTTAAAATGAAAATTTGAGAAGATTTGTGCAATTTGAAATCAACATTGGTGCTTAACTGCTCAACCAAATGATGAATTTAAAAAACATATTTGTTTTTCAAAATATGTTTTATAACTCGAACAAACGAATGAACTCTTAGAGGAATTTATAGGCATTTCCTAAAACTGAAAAACTTCATTTATTTGAGATTTGTTTCATTGGAAAGTTTGTTTAAATCAAACTTTTTCCTTATAAAAGTTATATTATTTGAATTGATTGTGGAAGTAAAATATCCCTAAAGCTTTCTAGTAAAAACCCACTTTGTGATTACATTTGAAATATTCAAATGGTATTGGAAGGAGTTTGTAATTCATATTTAATAGGCTAATCTTTATTTAACCTGTTGAAAATTTTTTAAAGTGTACTTGCTTATTCTTCTCTCTTTTTTATATTTTAACTTTTGTCAGTGGAACTTATGACTCTTAATATGTTGTTTTTCTTTTCAGTTGGAAATTGTTTAGAATCAACTAATTTTCTAGAAAACATTATGTTATTTGAATTGCAATTAGATTGTGTCTTTGCAGTTGGACCATCCAAGTAAAATATCCTTCAACAGGCTTTCTAATTGGATACTGCCTTCTAAATACATTTGAGTTCTTCAAATTGTATTGATGGAGTTTGAGACGTGTGTTTAAGTGGCAGTCTTTATTTGGCTTGTTGAAAAAAATTTTATGTGTGAACAAAATTTTTGCGAAGTAAATGCGTAAATGCGCCAATTTGGCTCTCTATTTTGTCANCGAAGTAAATGTGTAAATGCGCCAAATTGGTTTTCACTATTTTGTCGAGTTTTTTCAAGGGAATTAACTGATGATTGCATTTGTATAAAGCAAATGCAGTGCATCTATTCAACATTAAAAAAATTAGATTCAAGGCATTACAGTAAATCAAACTGCCCCAAATCATTTCTATACCAAACGACATCTTTATGTCCTTAACTATGGCTTATATCAAAAGAGGCTCGTGCACATGACAAATCTATGAGTATGAAAAGCATACCAACCCTTTTATTCATCAACTATTGGCACCTTTCTAATCCCCTTTATCTTTTGGTTTCGTCTGGTAAGGTATGACAGAAGCATGCTCTTCTCTCACTTTCATGCTGATATTTGATCCGTCATCTCAAAAGCTGAGGAAAAGCCATTCATGTTCTGAAATATTAGAATCCAACTCCCTCCAGCTATATGGTGGAGTTTGTGTTGGTAAACCACCTCCTCACATTGAATTGAAGATCTGCTGTGATCCTACTATTTCTAGTTCACCTATGGTGGGGAGCATATTAACTAGAGGCTTGCATGTGATGATTGGTTACTGGGATCAATTAACAAAAACTTCCAATTGTGATAAGAGTTGTTGGCTAAATACTGGAGATATAGGGTGGCTTGATAGTCATGGCAATTTATGGCTAGTTGGGCGCACAAAAGATCGAATTAAAAGTGGAGGAGAAAATATATATCCTGAGGAGGTAATACATGATACAAATTTTAAATTTCTACACAAACTCTAATATCGAAACCTTTGAACTTTTTCTGTCTGATTTGTGTTATTTTGAAGTAATGAAACTATGATGAATGTAACTATTTGTTGGCATCTTCTGAAATCTTATGCATCCCTTGTTATGAAATATGTTGTTGATTTAGGTGGAAGCTGTACTTTGTCAACACATAGGTGTGGCTGGTGCTGTTGTTGTTGGCATTCCAGATACCCGTCTCACAGAAAAGATTGTTGCTTGTGTTTCAATTGAAGAGGATTGGATATGGGTTAATGAAAATGCCAGGAACTCTTTGGAGGCAAATCTGCTATCTAGTGAGATAATGCAGAATTTTTGTAGGCATAGAAAACTAACTGGGTAATCTCTTCCTTTTCAGTAATCTGTATGATTGTTGCTGCAAGCCTATTTCATGTTTTCATTTACAAGTAAAGAGATTATCCTGATAGTTCCCTAATGACAAATTGTTGTTAAATAAGCTAAAACAAGCTGTTTCTTTCTTTTTTTTTAATTAGCTATAGAAATAGATATAAAATGTTTCATTTGTATGCCTTATTTCTTTTTTTTTTCTATAATATGAGAATTTTTGTGTTGTTAGTTCTGCTTCAATATGCATAAATATAATCATAATAAGATTATATGATTTCTCTTTTATGAATTTTGGTTGATGTAGTTTCAAGATACCCAAGGTCTATATGCCATGGAGGAAGCCATTTCCATTAACTACCACTGGAAAGTTGAGAAGAGAGGATGTTAAAAAGGAGGTGATGTCCTACCTGCAACTTCCACACAGTAGCTTATGACAATTAAATTAGTTACCCTTTGTTTGTGCGAATATTCATTTTTTAGAGAAATTAGTGAAAAAAATAAGTTAGGAATACAATCATATGAGCCTCTAATCGGCCTAGAACCAAATACATGAAATGCTCATGTGGCAATGCTGCAAAATTGAGAAGAAAGTTATTCATGTGAAACAGCTGCATCAAGTCTTATGTTCACTATGCAGTTTGTTTTCTTGCGTCAAATTTACTTTGATTTGTTGTTAACTTTGATGTAATTTGAATTATTTATATATTTAATTTTTAATAAATTTATGTTTAGAGTGAAGTTCACTATGCTGTTGGTTTGCTTTACAAAAATCCATCTAAATACAAATTAATTTTACTCATGTTTTTTGGCCAAGTTGGATTGTCTAGTTTTTTCAAATCATTATAAGGCCATATACTTGGTCTTGTTCCCATGCCATTGGCCAATTAAAAAAATTAGAAAAAAAAATATGAATACTACAAAACCAAAATACTAATGTGTAATGTGTTGTACAAATGCCTCAACTAGAGATGTCACAAACCTTGTGGGTTTTAAATAATCTAATAACTAGTTTTGCTAAAAGAAGTACTAGAGAAATTATTAGATTTATAACAAGAATCGAATCTCAATCAAATTCCTGGCCATTATTATTTATTATTTCTTGCCTACTAGCTTTAATTCCCTCATTATGTATTTGCTACTTTGTTTTATTTCTTTCCGATCCATTTTATTCTGTTTTATTTCTTTTATTTGTTGTGCCTATTATAATTGGGTTTAAATAACCCCTCTTCTATCAATAAAGTTGTGAAAGTTGTGTCGATCTATTCCAAATTTTAACATAGTATTAGAGTTAAACCCGAGATCCAACAACCTCCGGTTTTCTCTGTCGGTTCCAACAGCCGCCTCCTTATCCTAGCAATCTTGGTTAGAGAATCTGCAGGTCTCCTTCTATTGGAGCACAACACGTTCTGCTGCTAAAAGCATAACATGGTTTACCCGTTGGATCACCCTGTAGCACCGCATCTGGCCTCCTTATGCTACTTGATCTCCATTGGATCTCCTAGTAGCACCGCATCTGGCCTCCACTTCCTTTACCACTGTTTTGCAGGAAGGGTTCTTGCTACATGCCAGTATATCAATTTCTGCTGGTAGGGTTCATGTTGGTGTTCTGCAAGAAGGGTTCCTGTTCCCTTTGTTGTTGTTCTAAGGGTTTTTGCTAGTGCATCTATTTCTTGAGATTCTACTANTACTTTGATTTGTTGTTAACTTTGATGTAATTTGAATTATTTATATATTTAATTTTTAATAAATTTATGTTTGGAGTGAAGTTCACTATGCTGTTGGTTTGCTTTACAAAAATCCATCTAAATCCAAATTACTTTTACTCATGCTTTTTGGCCAAGTTGGGTTGTCTAGTTTTTTCAAATCATTATAAGGCCATATACTTGGTCTTGTTCCCATGCCATTGGCCAACAAAAAAAATTAGAAAAAAAAAATGAATACTACAAAGCCAAAATACTAATGTGTAATGTGTTGTACAAATGCCTCAACTAGAGATGTCACAAACCTAGTGGGTTTTAGTTAATCTAATAACTAATTTTGCTAAAAAAGTACTAGAGAAATTATTAGATTTATAACAAGAATCAAATCTCAATCAAATTCCTGGCCATTATTACTTATTATTTCTTGCCTACTAGCTTTAATTCCCTCATTATGTATTTGCTACTTTGTTTTATTTCTTTCCGATTTATTTTATTCTATTTTATTTTTTTTCTTTGTTGTGCTGATTATAATTGGGTTTAAATACCCTCTCTTCTATCAATAAAGTTGTGAAAGTTGTGTCGGTTTATTCCAAATTTCAACATGGTGTCAGAGTTAAACCTGAGATCCAACAGCCTCCGATTTTCTCTGTCGGTTCCAACAGCCGCCTCCTTATACTAGCAGTCTTGGTTAGAGAATCTTCAGGCCTCCATCTATTGGAGCACAGCACGTTCTGCTACTAAAAGCATAACATGGTTTACCCGTTGGATCTCCCTATAGCACCGCATCTGGCCTCCTTATGCTACTTGATTTTTATAGGATATGCCAGTAGCACCGCATCTGGCCTCCTCCTTCCTTTACCACTGTTTTGCAGGAAGGATTCTTGCTACATGCCAGTATATCAATTTCTGTTGGAAGGGTTCACGTTGGTGTTCTGCAAGAAGGGTTCTTGTTCCCTTTGTTGTTGTTCTAAGGGTTCTTGCTAGTGCATCTATTTCTTGAGATTCTATTGAAATTCATCGATGGCTCACAATATCATAATTTTTGGCTCAATCGAAATTATGGTTGATTCTTTCAATGAATCTACCTCAAAAGGTGTTCTTGACTCCACCGGAAGATCTACTCCAAACGTCGCTCCCGTGCTAACCGGAGGACCAGAAGCCAACTTAAATTTCTTGATCACAACTCATAAATTAAACTACAACGACTTCCTCCAATGGTCCCAAGCGGTCTCTTTGTTCATCAGAGGATGTGGGAAGTTTGGTTTCCTCACATGTATGATTCGTGAACCTTCAAAGACTGACCCAATATATGGAACATGGGAGGTGGAGAACTCCATGGTCATGTCATGGCTAATAAATTCCATGGAAACGTCAATTAGTCATTTGTACATACTCCTTCCTTCAGCTAGTGTTCCCTAGAAGACTGTTTGTGATACCTACTCGATGTAGGAAATTCCCGCAAATTCTATGAGATATCTAAAAAAATACGGGAGACAAAACAGGGGTCTAGGATCGTGACCCAATACTATAATAATCTTAGTACATTATGGATGGAATGCGACATCTACTACGACTATACTTGAGATTCTCTTGCTGACCTGTCCCTCTTTCAAAAGATTGTAGAAAAGGATCATATATTCCAATTCCTTTTTGGCATTAACAATGACCTTGACGAGGTTCAGGGTTGTACTCTTGGTCAGGATCATCTTCCTTCTGCTCACGCTACTTTCAACGAGATTCGTCGGGAAGAAAGCATAAGACTTATCATACATGACACTTCTACACCTTCAGCTGAGTCATGATCTCAAATAGAGTTAAACCCTTGCTCATGCCACTGCGAACTGGTCACTCCACTTGTAATTACTATCACAAGCCCAACCATACTCGGGACAAGTGTTGGAAACTTCAAGGTAAGTCGACATATAAACCTTCGACCAAATCCTCTACTGCCAAGGGACTTACGAAAATGGCCAAACAAGGCAAGACTCAACCAACTCCCACCCAAAACATCCTGGAATCCTCTGAATCATTGAAAAACTAGATAGAGCAATTGATAACGCTTCTTGGAGCCAATCAAGTTTCTTCATGTCCGTGTATTATTGATTCAAGAGCCATGGATCACATGACTGGATGTTCACAAGCTTTCTTGACTTACAATTCTTGCTCTGAAAAAGATACAGTTAGGATTGTCGATGGTTCTTGTAGTTCAATTGTTGGTAAATGGTCAATTACATTAACAATCGATCTAACTCTGGAGTTTGTTTTACATGTTCCCCAATTGCAATGTAACTTGTTATATATTAGCAAGTTGACGAATGATATTGATTGCATTGTCAACTTCTCTTATATGGTTCTTCTTTTAAGGATCATCATTCGGGGATGATGATTAGAACTACAAAGAGGGAAGCTGGACTCTACTACTTTCAAGAGAAGAGCATAGGAAATACTTACACTCATTTTAGGAGTTGCAGCTTATCTCGAGTCATTGAATGTCCCGTTATTTTATTGCATTGTCATTTTGGTCATCCTAGTTTTCAATATTTAAAAAAGTTGTATCTTTTGATGTTTTCTAATAAGAGCTCTTCTAATTGTAATTGTGAGACGTGTTAGTTAGCCAAACATCATTGGGTCCATTACCTATCCCACACTCACTCTCATTCTGCCCCTTTCCCCCTCATTCACAATGACATATGGTGACCTTCTCGCACTCCCAACTACACCAATAAAATGTGGTTCCTAACTTTGATTGATGACCACACTTGGATGTCGTGGGTCTACATTTTAAAAGACATATCAGAAGTTGTTACTTCTAAAACTTCTACATCTTATGTTTAAGTCAATTCAAAACTCATTTTTGGTCTTTTAATCCAACAATGGTCGTGAATTTTTTAACTCTATTTTGGTTGAATTCTTTGTAAGTAAGGGTATTATGTACCATAGCTCATGTATGGATACTCCTCAACGAAATGAGGTAGACGAGAGGAAAAACCTTAACCTCGTCAACATTTTTTGCTCCATCATGTTTCAATCCAATGTCCCGAAATGTTTTTGAAACGATGTCATTCCTACTGCTACCTATCTCATAAATAGTCTCCTCTAAAATTCACAAGTTTTGAACCCCATTAGCTGTCATGATGTCATGCTTCCCTGCCAATAGATTCTTCTCCACGTTAGACCCAAAGATTTTTGGATGCACTGACTTTTTTCAAAACACTGCATCCAATCAGAGTAAACATGATCTCAAATCCATAAAATGCATCTTCATTGGGTACTCTGCCACTCAAAAGGGGTGTCATTCCCTTGATCCTACTGCTAACAAAATCTATGTGAGTGTTGATGTCTCCTTTTTTGAAAGTATTCCTAGCTTGGGTTCTTAGACACTATCACTTATCCTACTCTTATGATTGTTCCCCCCTTGTTCCCACTACTAAAGAGTCCACTTTCTCGGTGAGTGCACCATCCAGTGAGTTCTCGGATCCAGTGAGTGCACTATCTCCTCCTTTTACTATCCATGTCTACATTCGGCGCACCCGTTAAAAATGCTCCTACTCTAGAACTCACTGCCTCCTTAAATGACCTTGACTCCACTCTGGGCGACATCTGAGTTCTCCAAGTAAGGTATGCAATCAGACATGCTTTCTCTATTCTATGGCAAAATATGTCTCTTTCTGTTGTTTATCATAGACCTACTTAGCATTTACCACGACCCTGATGGATGAGGTTGCTCTTGTTGTTCTAGCCTGGAAAATGACAGTAATGGAGGAGATGAATGTCTTTCAATGAAACCATATACATGGGACATTATTGATCTGCCTTAGGGTAAGAAAACTATGGGGTGTGCTAGATTTCCATCACCAACTAGTGATGATGCATAGTACATTGTTTCTATTAAAAAGAAAAAAAGGTTACATGTTATAATATACATTTGACTCGTAGACCCATTTTAAGAGCCTCCTCAACTTTCAAGTTGGTCTGTCATGTGGTATAGTGTTAAAGGAGTTATAATATTTTATGATACAAATATAAGATGTCATAAATTAGTATAACATTATTTTTTTATATGTAGTTGTGACATGTTATAGTATTACTTGTTACTTTTTAGGATGATACATTGTGCATTTGCGCTATTTTAACCATGTTAGGATGCCCAAGAACCCAAAATTCACAATAGTCAAGATTCGTGGGTCAGAATGATGAAATTTGGCTATTTTTCGACTGGGTGCTAAAGAGCAACTCCAGTGGTGATGTAAATTCCACTATTTTCTTTTAAAAAATAAGATTTCACATCATAAATGGACACCTTTGGCCCGCCAAGCCATTTAGTTTTCTCTCAATAAATGGTGTTATCTTTCTTCAAATTATTACATTTGCATATGCATATGATCAGTAATTACAAATTACAGAATGATCCACAATTCATTTGATACTAAAAACTAGTATATCACCATAAAACCTTAATAAATTGTTTAAGAAAACAAGTTACTTAAGGCATGTGACCATAATGAAAATTTTAAATTAATTTAAATACTTAAGGTCAAATGCATGAGTAGTGCCTTTTAAAAAACATGTTTCTTTCTTTTAAGAAATTCATGAATAGTTACCTATTTTTAAATATCTTTAAACTTGACCTTAAAAATTCAACACTAAAGTTACATATCTTAAATCATTTAAGACTTGATATTTTATTTGATCTTATTCATACTTTGTGCTATGTTGTGATGGCATATTTACTATTATATCTTCTATTCTACTTTTGGTTAGGGAAATTTAATATGTTTAATGTGATACAAAAATGGTTCCGATTAAGTATATTTCTATATTAAAACTTTATAGTATCCTCTGATCTTATAGACCTAGTGAATTTTAAGATGAACAAGCACCCTATTATCAAACAAAATAGTTGTACATGATAAATTAGGTGACGGATGGACTCAGTATATATAGATTTACTATATAATGAAATGATCATCTAACTTAGCTATGGTGATGTATTCTCAACCTCATGAATTAACCCATCTCAAAGTATAAATTGACATATTAAGATAATAATTCTTAAACTATAGTCTTTTATATTATGTGAACGCGAGAATGTTACTTGGATGTATCTTTAAGGGTGTGTGGGGCAGCTTGTGCGTTTTAGGATAAGTTGTTTATCCTGAAACGTGGTCCACAGGCGGACCACGAGGTTCGACCCGCGATCTGCATTTAGTGTAAAAACCCACAGGCGGTTTCAGATAAGCTGACGACATGCGCGAACTAAACGATACGGTGATGTTGTTGGTTTCATTGAATCAAGTTTTGTTTGGAGACTAAACAACTCGGATTTTCTACTTAATTTTAATATATTTAAATCAATTATATGAATTTTCATGACTACTTTAGATGAGATTAGATAAGATATTTAGGAAAATTATTTAAAATATTAATGTTATCATTTCTAAGATCATTTAAGTTAATATTTTGGACTCCCTCATCAATTTCATCATCACCAACATCATTTTGTAATGAATGATGTTGGTTTCATCAAAAACAATATGTATTGATTCTTAAGTGTAATGGATTACCCTAGAAAAAGGATGGCGGCCGATGCCCTAAGGAGACTATGGGGGGAGATGAGGGAACTAGGTCTCGGCGTCTCCGGCGATCTCCACCGCCATGATTCAGCTCCTTCTCCTCTGCAATTCCTCAGAGACCATGTCTCTCCTAACATGCCCTGCATAATCTCCCCGTCGGCCACCGCCCACTGGCCCGCCATCGCCCGCTCACTCTGGATCGACGACGACTATCTCTGCAACACCCTCCGTTCCCAGATCGTTTCGCTCCACCTAACCCCCAATGGCCGAGCCGACTCCCTCGTCCCCCTCCCCAAATCAAGATCGGAATCGGACGAAGATCGCCTCTGCTTCGCAACCCCTTTCGTCCAGCAGATTCCATTCCCGGAAGCCCTCCGGATGATCTCATCTCCAACCTCCTCCCCCACGGCTCCCGTGGCCTACGCGCAGCAGCAGAACGATTGCTTCCGTGGGGAGTACTCCGCCCTAGCGGCAGACGTTGAACCCCACATCCCATGGGCTACCGAGGCATTCGGCTGCTTCCCTGAGGCAATCAATCTCTGGATCGGAAACTCCCTCTCCCAAACCTCTTTCCACAAGGACCATTACGAGAATCTCTATGTCGTCATCACTGGTGAGAAGCATTTTCTTCTCCTCCCCCCAACAGATCTCCATCGCCTGTACATCCGCTCTTATCCCGCTGCTCGGTACATCGCCTCTCCTGTGAGTCCCCTGTTACTCCAGCCCTGCTTTTTCGATTCATGTGACCGAAGTTAGTAAACTGATTTCTGCAAGTACTGTTGAAGATCACAGGAGAGNAACTCCTTTATTTGGATCCCATCTTGGTTCGAGCCAAAGTTGAAATTAATTTTTGGGCAATTAATGATTTGCAAGCTATATCCGCTAAATTCATGCCTCTAATATCACTATGGTTATTAACGGTCCGATTTCAATCTAATCTGAGGCTGTTTGAAAACCGACTACAAAAAAATTTGATCCAAATTTTGACTTATCTACTCAGCTATTTCAATCCCATCTCCATCTTAGATAAAATCCAAATTAACTTTCAAGCAATTAACGATCTTCCACCTAAAATCACAGCGCTGCTAATAAAGCCCAGAGGCTTATTGTGGAGCGTGTTTCCGACGCGAAAAGTGAGCATATATAAGAAAATATTTCGTCCGGAAGTCCGGACACAAGCTACATGCGGACAACAGACAAGATATACTGGTCGGTGTTTTTTTTTTTCACAATTTTTTTTACTATAAGTTTGATTTTTTGTTACTTATCTTGTTGATCAAGAAAAAAATGNTACCATCTCTTCCTTTCTTCTCGTTTTCCTTTGGGTTCAGCCTCATTGATTTCATTCAGAAAAAAAAAAAAAAATTGTAAAAACTGAAATGAAGAGATTTAAAACTATTCAGCAATTTTTATACGTAGCACCCAATCCTTATAAAGTTCTCATTTTTTGCAAAACGAACACCTTACTTATGGATAAAAATGTTAATTTTACTCTTATATAGTGGTGACAAAGATAAAGTGGGAGCTTGATTTGCAAAATGAGAGTTTGAGTGTGAGACAGATAAATGCATAACAATTGTGTGCTGTGTGTGCAAATTCCCCTTAAATATTTAATGAAAGAAAGGATCTTTAATAAAATTCATTCATTTTTTTCTTAAAATGCAGGCCAAGTATGTGGTTTCATCTTGTTAGACAGACCCCAGACTGCAATGGAAGGACAATTGCTATTAATTACTGTGAGTTTATTTGCTATTATCATGTTTTTTAAGGGGGGTTTACATACATACCTAAACTTTAAATTCACATACTTTGTCACCTTAAAATCTCTAGCACCTCAATTCTACAATATCTCTAGGGGGGTGTTTGGCTACACTCCGGATTTAGATTGATCAAATTTAAAAAGGTTTAATCCGGAATAACTTTTGGCTCGATTAAGATTAAATTCCACTAATTTGGCAACGAGATAAGCGACAACCCACATATGTGTTTCCTTTCTAACTTAAATTTAGCTAAGAACATGCATTACAAATTACATAGCTTATCCCTATAATATTGATTTGATTTCATTTCATGAATCCTCTATTTATTTCAATCAAATATTAAATATAGTAAAAAATTTAATTTTCTTAGTTTATTTGATATGAAATTAAAATATAATAATTTTTTTTAATACAATATCGATTTTTCGATTAAATGAAAATTAAAATCGAACTGAAAACCGAAAACCAAATATTAAAGTTTTAAAAATTGAAAATTAAAATCAAAATTTAAAACAAAACCGAACCGACCAAAGTTGATCGGTTCGGTTTAGTTTTCCAGTTTTGACCAAATAATGCACACCTCCACAAACAAACATGCTCTTGAATCGTAGGTAGAGGAGATGACAACTCTGTCACTACATTGACAAAAATGACATATTTGAGGTGTTAGAGATGCTAAGGTTGCATGCATGTAAACTTTAAGCTTAGAATATTAGATATGTAAAATAGAATATTTTGGTTGGTATGCATGTAAATCTCTCATATTTTTATTTATTTATTTATGATTATAATTTGAATGGGCCATATTTTTGTGGGATCAACAGGGTATGACATGCAGTTTGATATAAAGTATGCATATTTTAATTTCCTACAATCCTTCAAAGTTGTGCCCCACCACTTAGAGTGTGACATGTCGGAGAAGCAGACACAAGCAGCGGAGGAAGCCAATGAGCAGAGTGAGCGATGACCCATCATTGTATGTTTTAGTGAGTATGTTAGGGACATTTATATAATAATATAACATCAATTTGATGGATGCAATTTAAGTAAATAATTTGGCAAACATATTGTTTTAAGGAAATTGCATGTTTGACCTACTGAAACTTAGTATTTACAAATCAATCACCCCCTTTTTTTCATCACCTTTTAAATTCTAACTCGAGTATCAAAATTCATGGCAAAACTCTGACCCATATTTTCTTATGAAATTCTCGATAGTTTGATCGGTTGAGCCGGTCAAATGCCATCACTTGAATGGTTCATTTCTAAATATCAATGTTTTGGGCGGTCTGAATGTAATTTATAAATTCTTCACTTTATTTTCAATTAATATATTGCGCATTTATGCACATAAAAAGAAATATTGTTTGCACTATAATTAGATGGATTACTCATAACATATGTTTTGTATCAGTCAATCAGTATCTTAGAGATCATTATAAGTATCTTAGAGATCATTATAAGTATTTATTGCATGATAATGATTAATTAAGATCAAAATAGATGATTTTCCAAGATAAAAATATCATTATAAGTATCTTAGAGATCATTATAAGTATTTATTGCATGATAATGATTAATTAAGATCAAAATAGATGATTTTCCAAGATAAAAATAGCATTAACTTGCAAAAAAAAAGATTTTGTTGTTAATTTATCATGAAAATGATAAATTTTTTCTTGTAACAAATTAATCGCACACTATTGATGACAATCAGTGATAGATCATTTTAAAGATCATTCTACCCTTATTACTTTAACTATCATTACTGTAAACTATTACATTTATCGATAAACATTGCATGAGAAGCACGAAGGTTCCTCCTCAAATCAACAATGATAAGAGATTTATGTTATATTTCCTTTATACTTCGAAATAAATAAATAACGGCTAGCAATATAAACATTAAACGTTTCATGTGGTATCACTCTTGAATTCGAAAACGAACCCGAAATATTCGTCCCCACTTAATATTTTATATTTTATCTTATTTTATTTATTTTTAATTATATTTAATTAAAAATTAATTATTTAAATAGTCAAAAATTATTTAAGTGTTTTTAAAACTAAATAATTAAAATATGTTAAGATCACATTAAATGAAAATGTTTTAAAAACAAAATAAAAGATTATCTTAAACAAGCCCCAAGATTTTATTGACTAATGAATTGCAATCCAACTCCATGCAATGGACTACTTATACCAAATAATGATGCCAGTTCCTTTGCATTGGATTAAAAGCCAGCACCCAGAAAGATACCACAGAAATGCATCTTGATCTTGTATTAAAAAGCAAGTGCTTAAGGTATAGAAATGTCCCCAGGACAAATATATGAAATAAATTTTGCATAGAATGCACATTACAGGTGATTTCAGGACGCTGCTATCATCTACAGAATGCTTTCTTTCAAGATTCTCCCAGTTGTCTGCATATAATAGAGTAGAATTAGACCAAATCAGAACTGGGGGGCAATGGCTGTATGGGAATGAATGATTTGTAAGAGATTAAGAACCTTTTTAGGGTTGTCTCTGTGTCGCATTCTGTGATGAAAAACTATTGAGAAAGGACCTGAGAGCATCCCTTACTTGATGCGGCGCTTGGCTGAAGTTTAGGTTTACATTTGCATCTGTTCTTATATTAGGCTCATTGTGGTCCGCAGTGTTGTCAGGCTGAGAGTCCTGTGCAGCAAGTAGATCAGGAGACATTAAAATGTTAATATGGTTTTGTTAGAAAAGAGATGGAGGAAAGAAGAGGAGAGTTAAAAGAACCTATAACAATGATATTTAAGAGATCTATGAAAGCGATATTTAAAAGCACATGAATATCTATCTTTTTTCTTTTCCTCTTCCATCAAAACACTCGCCCGCATCTATCGATTAATTAATTTGTTCGAGCTCTTAGCTTCTCCCGCCCTTCCTGTCTGCCTAAAACCCCAGCCTACGTCGTCCCTCCCCCTCTTCCAATTTACCCAAAAGCATCATAGTAGTGACTAAACCCTCGTGATACCGTCGCGTTTAGAGCTAGTTATGGGACATGAGTGACAGGATCCCCGCTAGCTATGGGAAGGCAATGATGTGACCGCCATATAGATACTACCGAAACTACATCTTTCTACTACGCCATTCCTACCCGAAACCCGTAAGGAAGGTAAGTCTGCTCCGCTCCCAACATTGATGCTTTCATTTGTTATTGGTTCAACTTATTGTGAAAAGCCTGAATCTTTTCCCCCTGTTCTATCTTGTTTCATTTTTCACCTGTTTGATTTCTACCATTTTTAGGGTTTCGGTAAATTTATCTAGTTTCTGATTATCTGTGTCTACCATGAGGTTAAAAAATTTTAAAAGATGGACGGCCTTTAGATTTGGAATGTTAGAATTTATTCAAGAAGCCTAACTTCGCAACTTCGCAACGACAAAAGATATCATTTGCAAACCTTGTAGCTTTGAATATACAAAACATGTTTACTCATTTGTTTCTACTTTCCTCTTTTCACTCTTACTTTATTTTTATTTTTTCAATTAAGTGTTGATAATGTCATTTGTGACATTGATCAAATTAGAACTTTGTAGGTTTTGAAAGTTCTAATCTCTTGATGGGTGTGAAGCATGCATTTGGATGTTCTCTTGGTTTTTTACATGCAAATGCATTGTGATGTTGTCATTGCGTTTTTTTTTACTAAATCTAGCGGTTATGAGGATTTATGGGATTTTTGATAAAAAGAAATAATGCAATCAAACAAGTTTTTCTTGACACTTATTTACTTCCTTCTAGAGGTCTGGCTATGAGCGGAAGGAAATAAAGACAAGGGTTTTGATGCCATGATCCCATCTATCACGTGTTAGAAATGTAAATGCATACAATGCGTTATGTGGTAAAATGTGAATGTTTAGGTGTTAGATATGTAAATACATAAAATTTGTGCACATTGTAAGAAAACTTAAGCGATAAAAATGTGTTTTGCATTTGTAATAAAGCTAGTAACTGTAAAAAGGTTAGTAATATAAGCATTTTTTTACGTAATTTAAGGATTTCAGGGTTATCTATGTGAATATGAAAGTTGTCTTTTACATATGTAAATGCGCAAGAATTGTGGGGTATGCATGTAAATGCCTCTTAAAGTTTATGGCGCATAGATGTCAAAAAAATATTTTTTAAGAATTGTGTGATATGCATGTTAATACCACTTGATCATATATTTCAATAAGATAATTTAACCCAATTTTCCTTTTATCTTCTGCTGGTATGCGGTGACATGTGATTGAACTTGAAGGTGGTTCAGTTTCTATTTTGCTATTCCAAAGGAGTAAGAATTGTGTGGTATGTATGTAAATACCACTCGATCATGTATTTCACTGAGAAATTATAATACAATTTTTTTCCTAATGCGGTGGCATATGATATGAGTGAATTTGAAGGAGGTTTTGTTTCTATGATGCTATTCCAAATGAGTAGGAATTGTGTGGTATGCATGTACATACCACTTGATCATATATTTCATTGAGATATGTAAATGCGTAAGAATTGTGTGGTATGTATGTAAATACCACTTGATCATATATTTCACTAGGATATTTTAACCCAATTCTTTTCCATTATCTTCTGCTGGTATGGGGTGGAATATGATTGAATATGAAGGTGGTTCAATTGCTATTTTGCTATACCAAATGAGTGATTCTACACCCACTGCATTTTCAGCAAAATGCTCTTTTGGATTTTCTAATGCAAGCAAAAAAAAAACTCAGTAAAATAAAAATTCTCTACTTGCTTCTTCAAGAATAGTAATGAAAGACGAGTTTTTATGCCGTGATCCCATCTATTGTGGTTAGAAATGTAAATGTATAAAATGTGTTGTGGTTACGTGTGACTGTTTAGGTGTCAGATATGTAAATACATAGAATCTGTGTGGCATGTAAATGACCAAAATTTTATTTATATAGGTTTGAATCATGTTCAAATTTGGGTTCAAACCAATTTGAGATGGCTCGAATCTTAATAAGCAGACCTCAAAAGCTTGAGGTTATCTCTCATTAGTTGTAATTTCACCAAAAATGGATATTTGGGCATGTTTCTATAAATGAATATGAATTTTATTTTGTAATTTTATCATGTTTCCATTTGCTTAATTTTATTTTGGGCTGAAAATGAATAGCTAAAAGCATTTTAAGGAATAAATAATTTGTATAAAGATATAATACCATTTTTTTCTAGATAATGTCATGATTTCTTAATCTTAAGTCACATTCACTTTTCATTTGACTTGTCATGATTTCCATAAATATTATATTGTGTTATTGATCGTTTTCCAACATCACACCAAAGACCCATGCATAAGTCCAGTATCATGTGTTAGTAACTACTTCATTGCCTCTCTTCAATTAGCTAAGTGTGTCATTCTTCATTGAGATTACTAATATATATCTGTCAATGATTAAACAACATCATCACTATTACACTAATACTTAAGTAATTTACTAAACAACATCATTACTATTACACTAATACTTTATAATTCATTTATGCATAAATATTTTAATATTTAAATTTTTTTCTCTCATCTCTCTCTTCATTTCTTTTCAAGACCATATCATGGCATCAAAATCAATTTTATAAGACTAAAATCAAAACGTGAATCAAATTGTCAAATCCTTATACCCTAGGATTACTAAAAATGGTACTAAAATGGAAAAAATATTTGTGAAAAATAGAACACATAATAAAAATGAAAAATCTCATAGACAACGGTCTAACCTTAGAAACGAAGGGAGAAGATATCATCCTTATAGGAAGATTGATGATTTTAATGCTCCCTCTAAGAGATTTAAACTCGGAGCTGCCGCCTATGATGACAACCAATATCCCAATAGATTTTTCGATTANATAGAACATCAATTTGATGGATGCAATTTAAGTAAATAATTTGGCAAACATTTTGTTTCAAGGAAATTGCATATTTGACCTCCTGAAACTTAGTATTTACAAATCAATCAACCCCTTTTTTTCATCACCTTTTAAATTCTAACTCTAAGTATCAAAATTCATGGCAAATNATAGAACATCAATTTGATGGATGCAATTTAAGTAAATAATTTGGCAAACATTTTGTTTCAAGGAAATTGCATGTTTGACCTCCTGAAACTTAGTATTTACAAATCATTCACCCCCTTTTTTTTCATCACCTTTTAAATTCTAACTCAAGTATCAAAATTCATGGCAAAACTCTGACCCATATTTTCTTATGAAATTCTCAATAGTTTGATCGGTTGAGCCGGTCAAAAGCTATCGCTTGAATGGTTAATTTCTAAATATCAATGTTTTGGGCGATCTGAATGTAATTTATAAATTCTTCACTTTATTTTCAATTAATATATTGCGCATTTATGCACATGAAAAGAATATTGTTTGCACCNAGCCGGTCAAAAGCTATCGCTTGAATGGTTAATTTCTAAATATCAATGTTTTGGGCGATCTGAATGTAATTTCTAAATTCTTCACTTTATTTTCAATTAATATATTGCGCATTTATGCACATAAAAAGAATATTGTTTGCACTATAATTAGATTCATAACATATGTTTTGTAACATTCAATCAGTATCTTAGAGATCATTATAAGTATTTCTTGCATGATGATGATTGATTAAGATCAAATTAGATGACGATTTTCCAAGATAAAAATAGCATTAACTTGCAAAAAAAGATTTGTTGTTAATTTATCATGAAAATGATAATTTTTTTTTCTTGTAACTATCGATGGCAATCAGTGATAGATTTATTCATAATGATGGTGAAAATTATTTTGTTTATGGGAAGAAATATTAAAAGAATGAAGATGCTTGGCTAAAAAAATGAAAATAATATTCAAATTATAAGCACTTTAAAGATCATTCTACTATGGCTANTTCATAATGATGGTGAAAATTATTTTGTTTATGGGAAGAAATATTAAAAGAATGAAGATGCTTGGCTAAAAATATGAAAATAATATTCAAATTATAAGCACTTTAAAGATCAGTCTACTAGGGCTATAAACAAGCCGAGCTTGAGCGAGCTCAGGCTTGACTCGTGTTCGGCTCGTTCGAAATAGCTCGTGTTCGTGTTCAAAATCGGCTCGTGAACAGTGTATTCGTGTTCGGCTCAATTTAAATATTCGTGTTCGTGTTCGACTCGAAATTGGTTCGTTAAACTAAAATTAAGAAAAATAGATGTAACGTGTGAANTAAACAAGCCGAGCTTGAGCGAGCTCAGGCTTGACTCGTGTTCGGCTCGTTCGAAATAGCTCGTGTTCGTGTTCAAAATCGGCTCGTGAACAGTGTATTCGTGTTCGGCTCAATTTAAATATTTATGTTCGTGTTCGGCTCGAAATTGGTTCGTTAAACTAAAATTAAGAAAAATAGATGTAACGTGTGAGATTCGAACCTGGATCAAATTTATACAAATGAAGATACTAACCACATTGCCACATGAGGTGTTATGATTTAAACGTAGACATAAATATGTATAATATATTATTATATAAATATNATTCGAACCTGGATCAAATTTATACAAATGAAGATACTAACCACATTGCCACATGAGGTGTTATGATTTAAATGTAGACATAAATATATATAATATATTATTATATAAATATTATATGTAATATATTGTTATATAAAAAGTTATAATTTTTTTTTCGAGTCATTTCGAGCCGATCACGAGCGAACAAACTGTGACGGCTCGTTTACATTTCGAGCTTAAAAATTTGTTCGTGTTCAGCTCGTTAGGCTTAACGAACAAGCCGAACACGAACTGTTTAACGAGTCAAACACGAGCTGTTCACGAACAACAAGCCAAATTGACAGCCCTACATTCTACCCTTATTACTTTAACTATCTTTACTGTAAACTATTACATTTATCGATAAGCATTGCATGAGAAGCACGAAGGTTCCTACCCAAATCAACAAATGATAAGAGATTTAGCTTATATTTTCTTTATAGTTTGAAGTTCGAAATAGATGATGGCTAGCAACATAAACATTAAACGCTTCATGTGGTATCACTCTTGACTTCGAAACCGGAAATCTTCATCCCCCCCTTAATATTTTGTATTTTATTTATTTTATTTATCTTATTTTATTTATGTTTAATTATATTTAATTAAAATTTAATTATTTTTTAAAACACTCTAAATAGTCAAAAATCATTTAAGTGTTTTTTTTTAAAAAAAATTAATTTTTAAAACTAAATAATTAAAATATGCNCATGAGAAGCACGAAGGTTCCTACCCAAATCAACAAATGATAAGAGATTTAGCTTATATTTTCTTTATAGTTCGAAGTTTGAAATAGATGACGGCTAGTAACATAAACATTAAACGCTTCATGTGGTATCACTTGACTTCGAAACCGAGCCGGAAATCTTCATCCCCCCCTTAATATTTTGTATTTTATTTATTTTTTTTTATCTTATTTTATTTATGTTTAATTATATTTAATTAAAATTTAATTATTTTTTAAAACACTCTAAATAGACAAAAATCATTTAAGTGTTTTTTAAAAAAATATTTATTTTTTAATACTAAATAATTAAAATATGTTAAAATCACATTAAATAAAAAAATTTTAAAAACAAAATAAAAGATTATCTTAAACAAGCCCCAAGATTTTATTGACCAATGAATTGCAATCCAACCCCATGCAATGGACTACTTATACCAAATAATGATGCCAGTTCCTTTGCATTAGATTAAACGCCAGCACCCAGAAAGATACCACAGAAATGCATCTTTGATATTGTATTAAAAGCAAATGCTTAAGGTATAGAAATGTCCCCAGGACAAATATATGAAATAAATTTTGCATAGAATGCACATTACAGGTGATTTATCATCTACAGAATGCTTTCTTTCAAGATCCTCCCAGTTGCCTGCATATAATAGAGTAGAATTAGACCAAATCAGGACTGGGGGGCAATGGCTGTATGGGAATGAATGATTTGTAAGAGATTAAGAACCTTTTTAGGGTTGTCTCTGTGTCGCATTCTGTGATGAAAAACTATTGAGAAAGGACCTCAGAGCATCCCTTACTTGATGCGGCGCTTGGCTGAAGTTTAGGTTTACATTTGCATCTGTTCTTATATTAGGCTCATTGTGGTCCCTTGTGTTGTCAGGCTGAGAGTCCTGTGCAGCAAGTAGATCAGGAGACATTAAAATGTTGGCAAATGTCAGGAGCAACTAATATGTTTTTGTTAGAAAAGAGATGGAGAAAAGAAGAGGAGAGTTAAAAGAACCTATAACAATGATATTTAAGAGATCTATGAAAGCGATATTTAAAAGCACATGAATATCTATCTTTTTCTTTTCCTCTTCCATCAAAACACTCGCCCACATCTATCGCACGCTTAGCTTCTCCCACCCTTCCTCTCTGCCTAAAACCCCAGCCTACGTCGTCCCTCCCCCTCTTCCAGTTTTACCCAAAACCATCACAGTGGTAACTAAACCCTCGTGATACCGTCGCGTTTAGAGCTAGTTATGGGACAGAAGTGACAGGATCCCCGCTAGCTATGAGAAGACAATGACGTGACCGCCATATAGATACCGCCGAAACTACATATTTCTCCCACGCCGCTCCTACCCGAAACCATCAAGGAGGGTAAGCCTGCTCCGCTCCCAACATTGATGCTTTCCTTTGTTATTGGTATAACTAATTCTGTAAAGCCTGAATCTTTTCCCCCTGTTCTATCTTGTTTTATTTTTCACCTGTTTGATTTTTACCATTTTTAGGGTTTTGGTAAATTTATCTAGTTTCTGATTATCTGTGTCTACCATGAGGTTAAAAAAATTTTAAAAGATGGAAGGCCTTTAGATTTGGAATGTTAGAATTTATTCAAGAAGCCTAACTTCGCAATGACAAAAGTGATCATTTGCAAACCTTGTAGCTTTGAATACAAAACATGCTTACTCATTTGTTTCACTCCTACTTTATTTTTATTTTTTCAATTAAGTGTTGATAATATCATTTGTGATATTGATCAAATTAGAACTTCGTAGGTTTTGCAAGTTCTAATCTCTTGATGGGTCTGAAGCATGCATTTCGATGTTCTCTTGGTTTTTTACATGCAAATGCATTACTAAATCTAGCGGTTATGAGGATTTATGGGATTTTGATAAAAAGAAATAATGCAATCAAACAAGTTTTTCTTGACACTTATTTACTTCCTTCTAGAGGTCTGGCTATGAGCGGAAGGAAATAAAGACAAGGGTTTTGATGCCATGATCCCATCTATCACGTGTTAGAAATGTAAATGCATACAATGCGTTATGTGGTAAAATGTGAATGTTTAGGTGTTAGATATGTAAATACATAAAATTTGTGCACATTGTAAGAAAACTTATGCGATAAAAATGTGTTTTTCATTTGTAATAAAGCTGGTAACTGTAAAAAGGTTAGTAATATAAGCATTTTTTTATGTAATTTAAGGATTTCAGGGTTATGTATGTGAATATGAAAGTTGTCTTTTACATATGTAAATGCGCAAGAATTGTGTGGTATGCATGTAAATGCCTCTTAAGTTTTATGACGCAAAGATGTTAAAAAATATTTTTTAAGAATTGTGTGGTATGCATGTTAATACCACTTGATCATATATTTCAATAAGATGATTTAACCCAATTTTCCTTTATCTTCTGCTGGTATGTGGTGGCATGTGATTGAATTTGAAGGTGGTTCAGTTTCTATTTTGCTATTCCAAATGAGTAAGAATTGTGTGGTATGTATGTAAATGCCACTCGATCAAATATTTCACAGAAATTAAAATACAATTTTTTTCCTAATGCGGTGGCATATGATATGAGTGAATTTGAAGGTGGTTTTGTTTCTATTATGCCATTCCAAATGAGTAGGAATTGTGTGGTATGTATGTACAAACCACTTGATCACATATTTCATTGAGATATGTAAATGCGTAAGAATTGTGTGGTATGTATGTAAATACCACTTGATCATATATTTCACTAGGATATTTTAACCCAATTCTTTTCCATTATCTTCTGCTGGTATGCGGTGGAATATGATTGAATATGAAGGTGGTTCAATTGCTAATTTGCTATACCAAATGACTGATTCTACACCCACTGCATTTTCAGCAAAATGATCTTTTGGATTTTCTTATGCAAGCAAAAAAAAACTCAGTAAAATAAAAAATCTCTACTTGCTTCTTCAAGAATAGCAACGAAAGACGAGCTTTTATGCCGTGACCCCATCTATTGTGGTTAGAAATGTAAATGTATAAAATGTGTTGTGGTTAAGTGTGACTGTTTAGGTGTCAGATATGTAAATACATAGAATCTGTGTGGCATGTAAATGACCCAAATTTTATTTATATAGGTTTGAATCATGTTCAAATTTGGGTTCAAACCAATTTGAGATGGCTCGAATCTTAATAAGCAGACCTCAAAAGCTTGAGGTTATCTCTCATTAGTTGTAATTTCACCAAAAATGGATATTTGGGCATGTTTCTATAAATGAATATGAATTTTATTTTGTAATTTTATCATGTTTCCATTTGCTTGCTTAATTTTATTTTGGGCTGAAAAAGAATAGCTAAAAGCATTTTAAGGAATAAATAATTTGTATAAAGATGTAATACCATTTTTTCTAGATAATGTCATGATTTCTTAATCTTAAGTCACACTCACTTTTCATTTGACTTGTCATGATTTCCATAAATATTATATTGTGTTATTGATCGTTTTCCAACATCACACCAAAGACCCATGCATAAGTCCAGTATCATGTGTTAGTAACTACTTCATTGCCTCTCTTCAATTAGCTAAGTGTGTCATTCTTCATTGAGATTACTAATATGTTTGTCAATGATTAAACAACATCAACGCTATTGCACTAATACTTAAGTAATTTACTAAACAACATCATTACTATTACACTAATACTTTAATTCATTTATGCATAAATATTTTAATATTTAATTTTTTTTCTCTCATCTCTCTCTTCATTTCTTTTCAAGATCATATCATGGCATCAAAATCAATTTTCTAAGACTAAAATCAAAACGTGAATCAAATTGTCGAATCCTTATACCTTAGGATTAATAAAAATGGTACTTAAATGGAAAAACTATTTGTGAAAAATAGAACACATNATATCATGGCATCAAAATCAATTTTCTAAGACTAAAATCAAAACGTGAATCAAATTGTCGAATCCTTATACCCTAGGATTAATAAAAATGGTACTAAAATGGAAAAACTATTTGTGAAAAATAGAACACACAATAAAAATGAAAAATCTCATAGACGACGGTCTAACCTTAGAAACGAAGGGAGAAGATATCATCCTTATAGGAAGATTGATGATTTTAATGCTCCCTCTAAGAGATTTAAACTTGGAGCTGCCGCCTATGATGACAACCAATATCCCAATAGATATTTCGATTGGTTAGTCCAAATGAACGATTTTTGCTATTAATATAGGATAGATAACAACCAATAAGTTGATTTGTCAAAATAAAACTGAGTAAACAAAGAATGATTTAATGGACCAATATCTTAACCAAAGCATAGAGGTCAAGATGGATGACAAATATCTAAATTGAAATGCAAGAAATGTTTAGAATAAAAAGTTATCATAATTAACATGACAAGAAGTTGCATAGCAATTATTGATTTTAAAATAAGATAGTATCCCATTAACTAAATATTTAAACACTTCTAAAATTTAATTATTATAACTGATTGTACCGAAATGATTGGAAATTAGCTAATAAATTTATTAATAAACATAGGGTGAACATAAAAAAAAGGTTATTTTATGCCCAAATACTAAAAGAAGCCTATTAGGCTTTTATTAGTAGAAAATTAAAAAAAAAATGTTTCTCTTTCAAGATAGAAAAGATAAACTCCTCAACTTCATCTCGTAGGTCTACTATTAGACACACTCCAACTACTAGCCCAAGGCATTTGCCCAAAATTTCTACTGTGGGAGATAAAAGCAACAAGGAAATAATTTATCTAAAATGTCATAAAAAGAATCATATGCAAAGCCAAGGTAAAATTCAGATCTTCGTCTTAGAAGAAATTCGGAATCTCCTAGATCATGATGTAGAAAAGCTTTATAANAATTAAAAAAAAAATGTTTCTCTTTCAAGATAGAAAAGATAAACTCCTCAACTTCATCTCGTAGGTCTACTACTAGACACACTCCAACTACTAGCCCAAGACATTTGCCCAAAATTTCTACTGATGGGAGATAAAAGCAACAAGGAAATAATTTATCTAAAATGTCATAAAAAGAATCATATGCAAAGCCAACGTAAAATTCAGATCTTCGTCTTAGAAGAAATTCGGAATCTCATAGATCATGCTGTAGAAAAGCTTTATAAAAACAATCCTTTTTTTGAATATCTAAAATTCATAAATGACACTTCAATCTATGTGACAGAATGTTTAATTTTAACCAAAAATTGAAATAGAAGATTGGATAAGTAACATTTTAGCATGTATGTTATTTGCAATGAGAAAATGTGCATGTCAAGTATAAATGGAAAAAATGCAATTGATTTTATCTTAACCAACACCATATTAAAGTTAATCTCAAGACAGAACCCTCACCCCAAATATGTTCATATCAAATGGGTTAACTATACATCTCTGCCCATCACAAGTATCTTCTCCCCGTAAAGATTGGCAATTGAGAATACCAAACCAAGTGCAATGTCCTCCGCATGGATATTGTTAACATTTTATTAGGTTAACCTTACTTGTATGACCTTTTTTTTTAAAAAAAAAAGAATGTCTAGGGGCTATTATACAATCCTCCAGCCATCCCTAATGTGCCTAATAATTCGAGTACCAACTCCTGAAGGCCAAACTATGCCAGAGGGGATTTGAACCCCCGACCTGAGGGGTCTTATACCGTGAATGTCAACCAACAGGCCGGGTATGCGACATGCATGACTTAAATGTGGCCAACTATATATATTTTTGCTTTCAATTATAATAAAAATAAAATTGAATTCTTTGTCAAATTACCCACCATAACATCTCATATGAGCAAATATAATCTACAACCCAAGCCCACTCCAAAGAAAGGATCTAAGCTTCAATTCATTATTATAGAAAACCCTACTACTAAGGATAAATATTATTTATGATTCTTGTTCTGAAACATTTGTATTTTCTGCTTCTCTAACTTCAACAATAAAATTGTATGATTTGTAACCATGCCTGTTACATGTGAAGTAATGCTTAATGTAATATATATTGTCAGAATTAAGTATTACTTCACATGTAAAGTATAAATTTCCTACTTATCAACTAAGAAAATATATTGAATTTAATCTCAAGGGCAATTTTTTTAAAATTAATTTTTAAAAAAGTTATCAATCTATTATAATTCAATCAAAAGATGAATAAATAACTATTTTCAAAATCTCTGATAAACTCTATGAATGTAGGTGGGGTTTAGGAGTAGTTGTGAGGTTCAGGTTGGGTGGTGGTCGGTTTTTAATGTTGCTTTGAATGAGTTTGCCATAGGTAACACAACAACAACAACAATAACAAACCTTTATTCCACTAATTGGGGTTGGCTACATGAACCCTTTTTCTCCATTGTGTCCTATTGAGTGTCATATTTTCATTTAACTCTAATAAATTAAGATCATTTTTTATACAATATGTCCAAGTTTTTCTAGATCCACCTCTATCTTTCCTAACATAAGTCGAATTTAAAACATCTATTATCCAAAGCGGATCATCAGATGGTCGACGTTTAATGTGGACAAATCATCTATAACGACTCTAATTTTGTCCGCACTGGAGCAACATCAACCCTATCACGGATACATTCATTTTGAATTTTGTCTCTAAATATAAAGCCACTCATACCTAAGCATTCTCATCTCGGCAATACTTAACTTAGTTTTATGCTTCTCTTTTAAATGCCAACATTTAGCGCCATAGCTCATGAATAGGGTTAATGTATGTCTTAGGATTATACGACCAATCGAATAGTAATTTGGGAATAAGAGGTGACATATGTGGAAAGCATTGGGTAGACTTGTTCGATAACTCAACACAGATCAACTTACAACGCTCCCAGGAGTGTAATCCGGTATATGTATGGTATGGTTTTCGGAGAGACTTTTGGTACCTTCGGCCATACTCGTATTCTATTTCAGAAAGAGCAAAGACTCTATACCAACTTAGCAATCCTACGATTACTCCACCTTTTCTTAAGACTTTTATAATGAGGAAGAAGAAATGGTCGACGTTTAATGCGGACAAATCATCTATAACGACTCTAATTTTGTCCGCACTGGAGCAACATCAACCCTATCACGGATACATTCATTTTGAATTTTGTCTCTAAATATAAAGCCACTCATACCTAAGCATTCTCATCTCGGCAATACTTAACTTAGTTTTATGCTTCTCTTTTAAATGCCAACATTTAGCGCCATAGCTCATGAATAGGGTTAATGTATGTCTTAGGATTATACGACCAATCGAATAGTAATTTGGGAATAAGAGGTGACATATGTGGAAAGCATTGGGTAGACTTGTTCGATAACTCAACACAGATCAACTTACAACGCTCCCAGGAGTGTAATCCGGTATATGTATGGTATGGTTTTCGGAGAGACTTTTGGTACCTTCGGCCATACTCGTATTCTATTTCAGAAAGAGCAAAGACTCTATACCAACTTAGCAATCCTACGATTACTCCACCTTTTCTTAAGACTTTTATAATAAGGAAGAAGAAACGCGATAGGCTGCAACCTCTCAAGGACACAGACGTCTGAATTTGCAGCTTTGTGGAGTGGACTCCTTCCTAGTACGTACCGCATGAGGCTACGACCAACATGTTTGATACACTGCCAGGTAAAAAGGGCTCCAGAACGCATATAAAGACGCCTTATCTGCAGTACCACAAGGTGAAAAACAACAAGCAATGGCAAAGTCGTAGCTTATCCGTTTTGAAGCAAGAAGCAATTTCATGAGCGCGCTAGCACGAAAGCTATTGCGCGTTAGCATGCGCATCCGTTTTCTTGCTGAGCCCTACAGTTTTTCACCTTCAAAAGAAGGCGCCAATTCTTTAGTAGTGAACTGGGTCTCGGATTGTTGGGCGCTCTCAATGTGAGTCTTGCCTGTGTTGTACTTGACTTGACTCTCTCCCGCTTTTTGCTTGTTGATCGTTGTATGAAGAAATGACAGGAATATATATATGAGTAGATGTTGATAAAAAAACAAAACGACTCTCAAGAAATATGGAACAAAATAGTCTCACTTGATGCTTTTCTTCTTTGTAGTTTCATATTCAGAGTTCTGGCAATGTTCTTGAAACTTCGAAACTCCAAACTCAACCATGATAAGAATGCTACAATGGTCTAAATTCTAAACTTCACACGCCCATTTACTTCGCAACCTCCCACTACTTCATCTACCGAAATGGTTGGGCAGATCTAATGTCTTCTAGCATGAAACCAGCTCATGATCCTTAAGAGTACTCAATTGTAACTTGGTTAGGTCGTTTCATTAGGTTCATGAGGAGTTACAGGCGACAAACATGGGAACATGTAGTATGTCAATCACAAATCTACTGTTGGGGCTCTTGCGAAGCACGTGATACATCTGGCTCTTTAAATTTCTCTTGTTGATATACAAGCCGACTAATCTAACAGTATGGGAAATCTTGAAAAGAGGAGTAGGCAATCTGGGGGGTATAGGCCCGACGCACGAAGCAAGAGGAAATTGGTACCCGCAAGGCAGGCGAAGTCGGCAAAAGAAGCAGGCGAAGTCGGCAAAAGAAGCAGGCAAAGTAGAGGCAACAGTTACGGGTTCAAGTGTGGCTAAATCAATATCCCCGTCTAGGGTTGGCGGAGTTGGTAGGAAGCACAGTTGGCGATAAGCTGGTATTGATTTCATTCTTTCTATTAAGGAAATCTCTCTTCCCAGAACTGGTCAATCAAATAGACTAACAATATAGACACTCATTGACACAGCTCTGTAAATTGGAGATGACTCATCCGATTAAGCTGTCGCAATCAGTCTTTCTCTATTTGGTAGTAGTAAAAATGGGAGATCCAACATTACTTCATTAAGCCTTGAGAAATCAAGGTTAAGCAAGTACATTGCCAGAAAGCAAATAGGAGCTCGTATTTAAATCAGAGTACACTCATCCCAGGTAGGCTACAGGGGCTTCGGGTGGAAGGAATTAATCAAGTAAAGTGCGAATGAAAATTGTTTCAATGATCTATTTCTTAGCTCCGCTACTCTACTGACTTAGCCTTTCTTTTGTTTTCGTATAATGAGAATACAGATAAAGAGTATGCCCAAATAGAGTAGGAATTTCTTAGTGTTTCATAGGTGCAATCAATTAAGAAATTAGGGAATGGGGGCTTTCGCTTTCTTTTCATGGATGTTGTTCCGAGTGCACCACATGGTTTTTGTTTCGCTTCGCACCTCTGTTTGAGGAAAGAAAGCTAGCTACTGCTCCGAAACTAGATTGTTGTAGTGGGCGGTAGTTGGAAACACAGTACCGACAGAAGCAATCCCCAAGCATTATTTTAAAGCACATTAGTCTTAGTGTGAAACCCAAGCCAATAGAAAGAAAGGGGTGCAATAGTTCACTATAGGAACATGAACCCTCCAGACACTTTCTATTAGGCCTAGAAAGAGAAAGTAAAAGGGGAATTCAAGTTACAGACTTATAGAAAGGAATAGGCCCATGCAAAAGAAGTCTATCAGGAAAAGGGAGTCAAAGAGGGCAGTTAGCCGCTCAAGCCAATCTTTCTTGTTTTTGTCATATTCAGAGAATTTTACATAGAGTTTTATTGAACGCTTCTTCTCGGCGACGTAGTATCTTGAATAAAGGTTTAGCTTGATATTGATTTGTAATGACACATCACCACCATCTTACAAAATTTTCATTTCATTCTAAGCGGTACTATATCACACAATAGGCCCGAAGCATTCCTCCACTTCAACTAACCAACTTGAATTCTACTAATAACATTCCCATCCATATTACCATCACTTTAAACATGAGACTCGTGATATCTAAAGCATTCACCTTTTAATAATTAGATCACTCATAGTTACAACTCTGTCACTAGAGCTACTACTACTAAAATTACATTTCATGTATTATGTTATAGTTTTACTCAAACGAAGGCCTTTAGACTCCAATGTAGACCTCCATAATTCAAGTTTTTCCCGAACTTTTTCTCTAGTCTAATCTACGAGAAAGATATCATCAGCGAAAAGCATACACCAAGGTACATATCCTGTAAATGTCCAGTAAGAGCATCCATAATTAAAGCAAAAAGATATGGGCTTAAAGCCGATCCCTAATGTAATCCAACTGAAATAGGAAAATATTTGGTCAATCCTCCTTCTGTTCAAATACAAATAACAACTCTAGTATACATATCTTTAATCACTTGAATATAAGTCATATGAGCGTTTTTCTTCTCTAGAACTCTCCAAAGGATATCTTTTAGAATCTTATTGTAAACTTTTTCTAAATCAATAAAAATCATATGTAGATCCTCCTTATTCGCTATGAACCTCTCTACATCAAACCTCTCAATAAATGCATAGTTTCCATAGTAGACCTGCCCAGCATAACTCCAAATTGATTATGAGAAATCCTTGTAATAGGTCTTAACTTGATTTCAATTACCCTCTCATAATTTTTAAACTATGAAACATCAACTTAATTCCTCTATAATTTGTGTGCATCCCCTCTATTCTTAAAAATGAGGACCAAAATACTCTTTCTCCACTCCTTAGGCATATTTTTAGTCTTTAAAATAATATTAAATAGATTAATAAGCCAAGAAACTCTCAAATGTTCTATATATTTCCACACTTCAATTGAGATATTATCAAGTCCTACAGACTTTCCACCATTGGTATTCTTTAAAGCCTCCTCAACTTCTTTTTCACTAAGGTGACAGTAAAAATGAAACATTTTATTATTATTAATGATATTAAGATCAGTAAGATCGATCGTATTTTCAGAAACTTCACTAAAAGGTTTATCAAAATAACTTACTCACCTATATTGAATATCTTTATTTAAAAAAAATACTTTTTTTTATTTTCATCTTTAATACACTTTACTTGAGTTAAATCATTACTTTTCTTTATCTTTTTTTGGCTAATTTATACATATATTTTTCATCATCTTTAGTATAAATATCGCTAAAAGCAGAATTTTGAGCGTCACAGATTGTTCCCTTAAGCCTTCCTACGGGTCATTTTATATTTTTCCCAGCTCTCTAAGCTTTTATGTTTAAACCAATGTTTATAACATAACTTCTTATATTTTATCTTTCCTCGTACATTATTATTCCACCACTAACTACTTTTATTTATAGAAAATTTTTCTTTTTGATTCTCCAATTATATCTTTTGCCACTTGTTAATAGTGTTTGTTACTTTATCAAACAGAGAATTTTTTCTTCATGAACATCCCAAATCTTGAAATCTTGAAGTTTACTCATAAAAATAATTTTAATAATCTTTTAGGTGCCCCCATCTAATTCTACTAGAATGATACCTAGTATTCTTTATTTTACAACTTTTTATCTTAAAATCTAGAACTAATAATCGATATTAAGTACTTAAATTCTCACTTAAAATGACCTTACAGTCTTCACATGCAGGACGATCTCTTCTTCTCATAAAAAAATAATCAATTTTTGTTTTATTAGATCCATTCTTATAAGTAATAAAAAATTTCTCTTTTCTTGAATAAAGTATTAACAATAACAAAATCATACGTTAAAGCAAAATCTAATATGACTCTACCTTCTTCATCAATCACTCCAAAACCGTAATCATCATGAATGCTTCTAAAATCTTCTACTACTCTACCTACGTGTCCATTTAAATCTCATTCAATAAAAATTCTTTCTTCAAGAAGTATCATTTATATTGTCTTCTAAGTCATTCCAGAATTTTCCTTTAGAACCTATATCTAAACCTACTTGAGGAGCATAAGCACTTATAATTTTAAAAATCTTAATATCAACAGCAGTCTTAAGAGTCATAATTTTATCTCCAATTTTATTAATTTTTACAACATTGTCTTTCAAACTCTTATCTATAATTACACCTACATCATTTCTAGTGCAACTTTACCTGAATACCAAAGTTTAAAACCTAAGCTATCAATCTCTTTAGTCTTATCTCCAACGCATTTAGTTTCTTGAATATATGAGATATTTATCTTTCTATGAATCATAATATCAACTAATTTCATTAATTTACTCGTGAGAGTAACTATATTCTAAGATCCTATCCTAATATTAGTTTCACGGAAAAACATCTTTACCGTATCCATCAGTAATGTGAGAACCCTTACTTATTTGACACTACACACATGCGTCGGTGTAGCGTCCCTTGCACACTTTTCATTGTATTCAAGTCACGCAGCGTGTCGCTTCCAAGTGATGCCTTAGCATTTACAAAATAATCAAAAGCATTCATGTCATGTTTTTTTCAACAAATTTTGTCGTATCTAACACTAACCCAATTCAATTTATTGAGAAGATTTGAATTCNATATCAACTAATTTCATTAATTTACTTGTGAGAGTAACTATATTCCAAGATCATATCCTAATATTAGTTTCATGGAAAAACAACTTTACCTGTATCCATCCGTAATGTGAGAAACCTTATTTGACACTACACACATGCGCCGGTGTAGCGTCCCTTGCACACTTTTCATTGTATTCAAGTCACGCAGCATGTCGCTTCTAAGAGACGCCTTAACATTTACAAAATAATCAAAAGGATTCATGTCATGTTTTTTTCAACAAATTTTGTCATATCTAACACTAACCCAATTCAATTTATTGAGAAGATTTGAATTTGACTCAAAATTTAAGCGAGTTTCAATTTTTTAATTTCAAATAAAATTGCCACTTATACATAAAACATATGCATGGATGAGGTTTCACCATTTTTGAAACTGCCTGAACAACTACTTTCATGGCAATTCAAACAATTTTTCCAAACAACCTAGAGTTGGGAGAGTTGGGCCTGCATTAAATCACCAACTAATGCAAGTTTACATAAAAGTACGATAGAACCACAATAAAGGTAGGAAACATGTGCCGCATTAAAGTATATATATCCAACTATCCATTTTTTTTACTGTTAGCACGCCAAGCTAAAAGTTCTATTTGAACAGATCAACATATCATATGATGTAATGCCGCCTAAAAATAAAAGTGGTTGAGTAACGGAACATTCCAAATTAATTTGGTAAGAAAAATCCTTTCAACCACTTATTGAAGTGGTAGAATCATAGCTCATGTACAATAGGGAAGTCTAAATTTCAAACTAGAAAATCATAACTGATAAAACTAGAGAAACAGTTGATTTAAGGAATGTTTCTGGAACATCATGTGAAGAGAAAATCAAGCACAACAATCATAAAAGCATCAAAATACTATTCCGCAAGCATGAACAAATTGTACACTATAATTGAAATCCGCTTTTACCTCAGGCTCATTGAGATCCACGTTGTTGCCCGTTTGGGCATGATTCCCCTGAGTAGCAGCAGAGACCACATTCCTGACTACGTTAACAAGTTCTGGAGGAATAGCAGAGCTGTCAAAGGTAATTGGAAAGGACGCAAAAGAGCTGCTACTACTGGTAGAATCTCCCATTTTGGCATTTGAATCTTGCCCGTGTCTTGACTCAGTGTTCTGAGAAAATTAAAATGAAAGAAACCACAGTAAAGCAAAGATGATCAGAAAAGAACTGCAAGCATGAATATTCATGATTGGGCAAACAAAATAAACCATCAGCTGCAAATCTGAATTACATGCTATTAATAAGATGAAATGGTGACACCTAATTGAAAAAAAATATAAATATTATAATTACCTGTTCAGTGTCAAATCTTGAGCTTTCAACCAGTTTCTGTTGGGCTGCCTGCAATTTTGACGAAAAATAAATTACATTGAGAGGCAACCACAATATTGGAATGAGCAGCAAGCAGTATAATGCAACTAATCAAAGGGAATAGCAGAAGAAAATATACATTCTTAAATTGTTTTCAATTCCACCGTACCCTGATGTTTTCTTTGATAGACTCATTATTCGGGTCCAACTGAAAAGCTGCAAAAATGTAAAACAAGTTAGGGTCACAAAGTCATTCTGTGAAGTGCCAAATATAAAGCAGTCACATCAGTCTGTCCAACTTATCCTAAGAAGATGGCAGCATATATGATGAAAAACAACACAAAGCAATAAAATGTAAAAACTCTATTACAATATAAATTATCACATTCTCACATCTAATGCGGCAACAAATTGCTTTTCAATGTTAAACTCAGATAATATCATCTGATGTCAATTCTAGTTTACATTATCTTCGCAAATCGATTATAACCATCATATTAAAAAATGCTTGCATCTTGATCATTCCATAATAACATGACACCACAGATCATTACAATGTGATCATATCTTTCTATACCATTTCAAACTACTCTCTTTGATCTTCAACCCAATTGAGTACCTAAATTTTCTAAATGCTGAGTTCTTGAACAGGACACGCCCATATATAAACTCTTTTTCACTAGCCAGCAATCCTTGTATTATAAGGATGGTAGAACAGAGTAGCAAATTCCACAACCGAAAGCAAAACATTACAGACGAAATAGTTTACAAAAAGGGTACCAAACTAATTGTTAGTTCATATAATAACGTAAATAAAATAAAAAAGTTATCTCCAATGACCCCTAAATTAATTTCAGGTGAAATAGATACCTAAAGCAAAGTACTTCATGCTGCATCAAGCTTCCATGAGCATCCTATAAAAAAAAATAAAGATACCTCTTAAGAAGCCCTTCTCTAATGCTTCAGCATAATTTCCTCGATTATAATAAGCCAGACCAAGGCGACTGTATGCCTTGCTGTAAGTTGGGTCAATTTCAATGGACTTCAAGCAATCTTCAATAGCTTCAATATATTTCTCCATCTGAGTGTAAGCAGCAGCCCTGAATGGTTAGGCTTTAGCATCCAGCCATCCAATTGTAAATTTCAAAGCAAGTGAAAAGCTAGTGATATAAGCAGCAAAGAATGAACTTTATGAGATGTTTAAGGAAACACAAATTTCTACAAAAAAAAAAGAAATAAATAACTTCAATGTATGAGTCAAACATAGCAACCCAGCATATTCCAGTGAGCTAGGCTCCCGCTAGAAACAACATACTGAATAATCCAATTCAAAAAATTTCCCCTTTTTATTGCTTTGATTGTTATATGTTATCTCTAAAAGTGGAGACTAACCTCAAAAAGATTGTCCAAGGAAATAATGGAAATCAAGCGCCAAAACAGGGTTCAGTTCTATGAGCAATAACATGATTTTGACATTGAGTAGTTATCTGTATCATAGTCACAGTTAAGGACACGGAAAACGGTGCACAAGGGGAAAAAAAGATGAAAAAAAAAACCAACAGGAAGAGAGAGAAGAGGCAAAGTTGAGTGTGTGAAAAAGAGGGCGCCTATACCTACAGATATTAGTACATTTATCTGCGCTGAGCCTTTCAAATAATTAGATTACTGCCAATATGACGTGAAAGGTATCAAATAGTTTACAAGTTGATATGTAGGATATGAGCGTACGAGATAACTCCAAATTTATACACATCTTAATAATTTAAAATCAACAACAAGACTTTATCCCACTAAGTGGGGTGGGTTGGCTACATGAATTCTTTTTCTCCATTGCGTCCTTTTAAGTGTCATATTTTCATTTACTTCTAATAAATCAAGATCATTTTTTATATTGAATTAAGATCATTTTTTATACAAAATGCCTAAATCTTTCTAGGTTTACCATTATCTTTCTTAACATAAGTCGAATCTAAAACATCTATTCTCCTAACCGAATCATCAGATGGTCGACGTTTAATGTGACCAAACTATCTAAGAAGACTCTATCTAATTTTGTTTGCCATTGAAGCTACACCGACCCTATCACAGATATAATCATTTCACATTTTGTCTCCAAGTATAAAGCCACTCATCCGCCTGAGCATTCTCATCTCCGCAACACTTAACATAGTATGATGCTTCTCTTTTAAAGACCAACATTCAACGCCATAGAGTATTGCAAGTCTCACCACCATCTAATAAAATTTTCCTTTCAGTCTAAGCGATACTTTTCTATCACACAATAGGCCCGAAGAATTCCTCCACTTCAACCAACAAACTTGAATTCTACAAATAACATCCCCATCTATATCACTATCACTTTAAACAATAGACCCAAGATATCTAAAGTGTTCGCATCTTTTAATAATTTGATCAACCATATAGTTACAACTCTGTCACTAGAGCTACTGCTACTAAAATTACATTCCATGTATTTAGTTTTCTATTGATTATCACCAATCAATAGAAAAAAAATTTTGTGCAACCTTGATCAACATAAAAAGAGTACAAAATTGGGCACATACTTCAGTTGGAAAAGCAATGTAATCTAGGAAGAAACAAGTCCATCTTTACAAAGCATTCCTACCAGACAAATAAACTAGGCAAATAATGAGAGCTGGAAAAAGAAACCCAAAAAAGAAAAGAAATTTAAGCAGTTTAAGTTATTGCAAAAGGACTTGCAATTACGAGTGAAATGATTAAGAAAAGATCAAGTAAACAACGAGAGTTGAATAATCAAGCACCATTAAATAGTGATGACCCTGTCCCAATCAAAGATTTAGAATAGTGCTTAATAGCCAAAACGAGAAGCATCAAAAGCCACTGACGCCCCAAAAGACCTTCAATGTTTAAGACAGCTCATAGAAAACTCACAAACCTATCGAGCTTGCAATCTAAAATTTTCTGCCAAAAATGTTAGGCACTAGTGCTGGCTCAAACATCCACTAGGCATCAGACCAGGCGAGTCTGTTGCAAGCCATCCTCATCTCCGGCATAAGCGAACCCTCGCATCCATCACAATGCCTCATGTGGCCTTTACATAGCACATGTCTCCTTATTGCAACGTCAGTGTGCACTCTCACATGCAAGTATGTTGTTCAGCAAGAGTGTTCCATGATTGCATTGGTTTCATCAAGCGCTCCTAGCTTTTTCATCTCATGCATGCATGTGGTTCACGTCTCTAAAGTTGTGGATTATGGCTCACCTTCCCTTCTCTCCCACCGCATTTTGGAGGCTCAATGTGGGTTGTCACTGATGCTAAAGTCATAAGGTGTCGGCATCTCATTTGCTCTTGGTACCTCTGGCACCGACGACGGCACTCGTTTTACTGTTACCTTCATTTTTTTCATAGGATGTGGAATGTGCTTTTCTCTCACATTCATTATCGTGCTTGTCTCTTATGTTGGTCCTATGGGGGGATCTTTTGTCATTCCAATTTCTTTAGTTCCTCATCATGCATCGGAGTCTCATCAGATCTTAACTCCCGCATCGACTACTTCCATGATTTTGGTTGACCACCTAGTGAAGTTGCCACCTCCATCATAGGCGGCCACTGACTTTTTTAAGATCTCTCCTCTTTTATTCTATCCAGAGATTTATGAACCTTCTACCACACAGCCCCTACAAGCATTTATTAATTTTGTTCGTGTTTGCTAGTTTTCAACCCTCTCCATCCAATAACTTTTTTTTTTTCAAAATGCTTCAACAACACTCCAACAAAATAGCTTTCACCTTAGCAACTCCGCTCTCCTCTTCATTGATAAGGAGATTTATGTACTTGATAAGCAACTCACCCTCTCAATTATCAGCAAATATTCTATGGGTCATCTCAACAAGGAAATAAGTTGCGGATTTATGTCTAATTTACATATAATGGGTCCTTTGAGCTCCACATCATGAGACCTTCCTTTAAAGTGCATTACACATAACTTCTCTCAGAATCTCATATTATATCAATAGCTTCCCAATGAGAATCTAAAATGGTCCCCCATTTTAATAGCTCTATGAAAGCACATGATAATCCTATTTGGATTTCACTTTCGTTTCCTTATATGTGTTACTTCAACTAGTCGTGGTTCCTATTTTTGGAAAACCTTCGCAGGCAAATATCATGATAGCCAGTCTTTCTAGGTCTTATGTGGCTTAAATTTTGATGGAATTAGACGGTAGATCTCATTTTAATAAGATATGGATTGGGTCCCCATCCTTTGGGTATTGACAAAAAGTAAAATGTAAAAACATCCCATCATACTACTAGTGCATATTTATTAGTGTAACTTCTCATACTACTTCAAGGCTCATTCTGAGTCGTGGAATTCTAAATATCAGATGCATGACCGTCCACCAAAAACGCATATTCAACCTTGTAACCACTTGGGAGAAGATCCTCATTCATTAGTTCAGGTACGTTCTCAAAACATGAATCCATTTTCAAACAAATAGTGGCTAATATGCTTGCACCTACTAAGCCCTTGGTATTGGCCATTTCGTCAACTGATATTATCGCTGAAAATAAGCCTTGAGATATTGATACACCTCAGCTTCATCATACTTATGAACACGATGACATTAATATATCTCGACAACCATCTGATTCAAATTAGAGCATCCAAAATGTTGCTTTTACGGTGGATAAAAGATTTCATATTCATAGTATCATGGAAGACAAAAATTAGAAGAAACATTATCAGCGCTCATCTAAATTTGCCAGAGCTAAAGCTAGATAATCCAAAGGGGCCATTTTATGATTTTTATGATCCATTAGATATTTCATCCTTGGTTCTCTGTATATATATATATGTATTGTCCCTTTTCCCTTTTCTCTAGCAATTCTTGGTAAATAACCTTGTTGTACTGATATCATCACCTATTTAATATATTTTGCTTTTGAATAAAAAATGCATCACATTAAGTAGAGATAAAAAAATATGTATGTTCCAGCAAGTTCAAAACCTAGATACTCTCATACATGCAATTTCATTGCATCTCAAAAGAGGTGCATTATAATAAACACCAACAGGAGCCCAGAAAATCTTCCTAAACCTCCAATGAAAGCTGGTAATCAGTACAAATTTTGAGGTACTAGTTCATGGATCTCATGAGGTTGTATTATCATTATATCAGTAATTGTCTATAGAATACACATAGAAACCATGCCTAAGCGGTAATGCCAATTGTATCAACTTATAACACTACTTGTCTCAAAAATTCAAAACCAGCACAGATGTCACCATCCTTTATTATCTATTAAGTTATATTAAGACATTCTCCTTATGATGAGAGAATTACAGGGAGACCGAGGAGACTTCAGGTCTGTTTGGGGCAGCTGCAGCTTATCCAGCTTCTGCTGATAAACAGCTTATCCTGATAATCTGCTGATGAGCAGCTGATCCGGATAAGCTGTCTGGTTGTTTGGTTGGCGCTTATGTAAAACAGCTGATTGTGAAAAATTGACCATTTTGCCCATGTTCTGAATAAGCAGTTTAGCTGTTTGGTTGATGCGTTTTGTAAACAGCTTATTTTGAATTTTTTTTCATTAAATGTATAATCTGTGCAGCAAAATTTGTTCTTTTCTAAACAAATTAAAGATAACTGTTCAGATAAGAAAATACTAAAAAGTTGATTTATATTCATATAACTAAAACATATCCGATCACATCAAACGAATATGTTACACATACAAAAGTCAAACGCATATGTACATACTACTACAAAGTATAATAACAACCCATAAAGAAGAAAAAATAACATGTTAAAATGATAAGTAGAAATATGATAATGTTGACTTTATAATATAGCAGCATATCACGACCCATGTCACCTGCATCTGACACTCCAAAACCCTGAGCAAATCTGTCTGACTGCGATATTCTAGAAACGGAAGAACTCGAACCACATGTGGCGTTCTCCTGTTGTGGCACTATTAAACTCCTAGCAACTGTGTCCAATTGGGAGCACGTAGAAATAGTTCCACTGTCGGCCCACCTGAAGAATTTGAAGTCGTCCGGTTCTTGTCCCCACCGCGGGCACCTGTAGAATTGTCGTCCATAACTATGTGTCTGTCGTGATGTGACAAGCAATGACGGTAGCCCACATCGACACATCATTTGCCCCGACTTCTCTGAATATCTCTAGCTCATTGTCCTGCAATTATGTTAAAAAGCGTTAATCAGTCAAAAATTTGAGGGAATAAAAAAAAAAAACTTAACATACCAAATTGTGAAAGCAATTGTTGCAACAGAATTATTTGGTCACCTGCATCTAAGATCACTCTTATTAACTTCATAAGAGTAACAGAATATCACTTACAAATTTTAGATGGCTTTCCAAAAAAAATGTAAATACTTGTTTTGATTTGACGAGAGGAGCACATCAGCACATTGAAATTCAGAACTCAAATAAAACCAAAAAAATGAAAATTTACATACATACCACTAAATTCCTTTAAAAGGTAAACCTTAGATGTTAGATATGTTAATACATATGAATTGGATCGTTTGAGATGAAAATTTCATTTCAACACTACGCAATGTGAAGACCACTTCATAATCTTTGTTTGAAAACGTGAATCGTATAACTCCAATAGATCAACTGCTTGTTCTGATGCATAACTTATCCATTTTGCAAAAACAAACTGTCAATCTCAACATATAATAGTATCAAATATAAAATATCAGCTCGCACATTGCTTCTCAAGTGCACTTACAATAACGATCTAAATAACAACTCGAGTGCACTTACAATTAACATGAGGTAATGCAAAATAGAGTTAAGAGAGAATTGGAACGGAACTGCACGTAAATGAATACTATATTCATCATAATTATTTTACTCGAAAGACATTCCTAAACCTTGGTATCATTCATACAAAATATAGATAAAGAAAAACCATTACTAAAAAAAAAAAAACCTTATTGATAATAAACAAGTAGCGTTAAACACTTCACGTACATCAAAGGAAGCAAAAAAAACCCATAGAAATGAACCAAACAACATTACCAAGCTTTCCCCATTATATAATGCAAATTCAGAAAACAAGTTGTTCAAATTTATAAGCAGACATATGGAGTTGATTTTCAAGTGACGTTTGTCCATGTCGCAAAGATGAATAATGCAAGAAATATATTATTTGCAAGCAGTGCACTGAAATTGAAAATTTCAAATAATTATTGTGAAGAATACCTTCTTGTATAGGAATCTAAAAAAAACCGAACTGTGACAAAGTTATCTATGTATTGACTAAAACTCATAAACAATTGACAAAGTTATCTCCAAATTCAGAAAAGCCCAAAATTTGATGAATTAACAACAAAGATTTAGAAGGTTTGAAGCATGAGATTTTGAATAAATAAACTTTTCTTAAATGCTAGATTAAATGTAACCAACACTAACAATCATTCACTTCACGGCAATACCAATGAGCATAACATAAACAAAAGAACCATGCAGCCAAAAAAAGATCATTCCCTTCAATCCCAGCTAACGTGAAAACAACGACCAATGCTACCTAAAAATAAAGTTCTGGAAAGACACAATCTCTACAAAAAGCCAAGCCATATAAATGCTTTCAATGTTAATCATCAAGTAATTCAACAGCACTGCACTCAAAGCAATCCTACTATTAGAACTTACTCCAAAGTAACTCAACAACCTTAATGCCAGGAATAATCACCGCACGACTAATGAACAACTGATGGTTAAGATAAATTGAAGGTTTGCAAGATGACATTTGGAATAAGTTTAACCATGCATATAATGCTAAATTATAACTCAACCAACACCACTAATCATTCACTTAGTGGTAATACCAATGAGCATAATATATACAAAAGAAATATGCAGCTGAAGAAGGTGAATCCCTCCAATCCCATCTAACGTGAATACAATAACCTATGCTACCCACAATAACCTATGCTTCAAACCAATCTTATGTATTTACACATCTAACACCTAAACTTTAATTTTTGCATACCAACAAAACTATACATGAGAAGTTGTATTTTAACTTTTAAAAGTTAAAATGGTGGTATTTTTGATGTCGTATTAAACACTTTCTTATGTAAACACTTTCTTACTATCTTTGTTTTTAATTTGATGAATTAACAACAAAGATTTACATACATACTAGCCAATCTTATATAAATTTTCAACGAACCCGGTAGCCCCATACTAAATGTTCGTGTATACAACAAACTATAAAGCAGATATAATACTAAGGCATCTTAAGCATGCTCCGATAAGAGTAAATACAAAAGAATTTAGGCAAAAACAAGATCTCAGCAACAAATTAAGGAAGATGATCCATTATAGAATATTTTAATCTACTACAAAGCCTAAGTTAAAAGATAGATCTTTCTACTAAAGGTCAAAATGGGTGTATACATCTTCTCTACCTTTTCAATATGATTAACAATCAGATCAATGTCGAAATTAAAAGAGTAAGATTTATCAATGCTAAAAATTTGTTAACAAATTTCAATCGCTGCATTTCCAAAAAAAAGTTAAAAGTACGAGTCTTGTTATACACACACTTTTAAACACCATAATAGCAAAAAAAATATCATGAACGGAGAATATCATCTGCTATTTGTTCTCGTCAAGTTGTCATCTCTGATGCACATTCACCCTCTCGAGTGCATGCATCTTCTGAACCAAACTCTTCACGTATCGGACGTCCCAAGTGATATTCAAATGCTTCATGTTGGATTTGCACTGAATCATCTTCTAAAATGGCAAACTCCGCATCCGATCTGGAAGGGTGGCGTCGGATGAAATTGTGTAGCGTCATTGTGCCAACAACTATTTGTACTTGTTTTGGAAAAGGGTAGGACGGCATATCCCGTAATATGACCCACTTCTTCTTCCACACTC